>VMDO01006871.1:5889-96238 GCA_007922755.1 Pedetes capensis
AGACAGACAGACAGACTATGGTGGAGTAGAAAACAGTCTCTACAAACAAACAAAAAACATATAATTTACTTCACTGAAATTGTTATGAGACAAAATATGGAGTAAAAAGAAAACAAAAATCGTGTTGTTGTTGTTGTTAGGTGCTGTCGAGTCAGTATCCGACTCATAGCGACCCTCATAGGGTTTTCAGTGGTTGACTGTTTCTCAGGATTGCCTTGGGAGTGGATTGCCAGGTCCTTCTCCCATTTTTGCGGTGCTGGGAATTGAACTCGGGACCTCAGAGACTGCAGTGCAGTGCTCTACCCACTGAGCTAAATCCCCATAGTTCTGCATAAATTAGTGTATAAATAGTTTAGAAATTCACACTCAGAATTGAGCAATCCCGAAGCTCTGATGTCCAGGAGACTCCTGGAGTGCTCCTGGAAAGTTTAGCTCTGGAGCACATTTCCATTCTGAGGACTAGAGTTGTGCATTTCACATCAGAACTCCCAGTGGCCTCTTCATGGCCAAGTGGTTCTTTGGTAGATAAAATTCTGACAAAACATTGAGCAGCATTGTCTTTTTATATAGTAGCTGAAAACCCTCCTCCTGTGGTAGTGATTCTAGAAGTCACATGATAAAGGTCATGTGCCAACTAGAAGGTAATTTTGGACGGGTATAACTAACTACAAAGTCTGGTACAATTTTCAGCCCTTTCCAAATCCTCTTCCTAATTACTGGTAATTACTCCTTTGGCTATTGTATTTTATTATTAGTATCAAATCTCAATTTTCTTGTGAGCAGATTATCTAATATTTTATTTACCTCCCTTTCTATTTCAACTTGTTAAAGAAGAACTTGGATCAGATTATCTCTAAATACCATCCTGCTCCCACAGAATTGTATTTCTAGGATTCTGTGTGGTCAATTAATAGAAAGATGATTCAGAGTCAATAGTGATGAAACAGAGTTAATTTGGTGGTTGTTGTTAGGTGCCATTGAGTCGGTATCCAACTCATAGCAACCCTATGTACAACAGATGAATCACTATTGTGCGTCTCTGCTATAACTATCTAAGGAGTTATGGACTACCTCCATTTGCAGTTAAGCACCACAAATGACAAAAAGAATAATAAAAAGATAACTCTAAATGACTACCACTAACATTGTAACTAATCCTATGAAAATTTAATGAAAAAATATGTATTTAGTGTAGAGGGTGTGGCTCAGTGTTAGAGTGCTTGCCTGGCATGTACATGTACAGAGTCCTGAATTCAACCCCCAGGACTGCAAACAAAACAAAACAAAACAGAAAAACTCCCCCTCACCACAAGAACTCCCCCCAAGAAACTATCTATCTATCTATCTATCTATCTATCTATCTATCTATCTATATCTTTAATAAAATAAGTGCTAGATTTTCAATCAAGGTAAGATAATATATTGATGCAATCGTAACTGCTACAGTACATTAATTAGTAATATCTAAGAGCTAATATATAATATTCTGTCTAGACTAAATTATAAACTGGGCTAGGATTTAGCTCAGTTGGTAGAGCGCTGAGCTGCAGTCTCTGAGGTTCCGAGTTCAATTCCCAGCACCACAAAAATGGGAGAAGGGCCTGACAATCCACTCCCAAGGCAATCCCGAAATGGTCAGCCATTGAAAACCCTATGAGGGTCGCTATGAGTCAGCTATGAGTCACAAATTATAAACTGTCTTTATATTGTCAGGTGCAAGGTCATATAGTTTTCTTATGATAGAAGACAATTGAATAAAGACTCAAATAAAAAAATATACTAACAAGGCCCATATCAGTGTAATTCTTGCTCAAAATGTTAAACCAAGAACAAAGCTAGTTATTTCCAGAATCGAGGGATATTTTTCTTGAAGAAAAAGATCAGAAGAACCTCTTCCAATTTTGCATTAAAGGAAAGGGCATAGATTAAGAAACTACCATTTGTTAAAAATTACTCAAAATTGGTCCAGAAAAACTAAATATCGTCACAATTTTGAAGTTTATATCCATATTAAATGTCGAAAGTTGTAAAAGCAACACAAACAATCCTTTAATTTTACTATTGGTTTAACTTTCAGCAGGCACAATTGCTTTCCACATTTTGCCATGTGTGGAGTGACCGGGGAGACTCCCAGAGCATTAGGAACTGGCTGAAATTTTCTAAACAAAGGCATGAGGAAACATAATTCATAAATGTGAACACTTGCTATACTGGTACCAAGAGGCATTCTGGTTTTGTTTAAAGATTTTGTGTGAAGACAAAAATGACTTGAGAGCTGGCAAAATGTAGTTTCTTTCTATTCAGTCCCTGTGGAGATGGGCTGTTAGGAAGAAAGAGGTTCACGGGGAACAATTTTCTTCATACACAAGGTGTAATCACTTTTTTGCCGTTTTGTCTCTTATTCTTTTTGACTATCCGGGCAGAATAAGAATGCTTCCATTTTTCTTTTTCAGCTGGTAATCATTAATGTGTATTTGTGAGAATAAACAACTCTATGCCTACATACCCCCTTCCCCTATTGTATATTTGGATTTTTCATCCCAGTTAAAAGACCTGTATAATACTGAAGGCTGCTTTCTATTGTCTTATACTTCCCTACTCTCGTCTCTCTCCCAATAAAAAGGCAATAGAAGAACAGAATATGTGGCTTGAATTGCTGTGGTATGGCTGTGATACATCTTATTTTGTCCTTATGTTTTAAACATGAAATCTCGAATAGAAGGAACGGGTCTCTTGTGACGTTGAGTATTAGCACTTGGCATCGACATCACTTACCTCTACCCAGTCCAGCCATTCACTCTGTTTGTGGTATGTTTCTATTTACATTGGGCGACTGGAAAAGAAGGCTGCCTTCATGGGATTTCACTCCCTATGCCTTTAACTTGAGGGAGGCTATATTGATAAAATATGTTTTAAATAGCTGTTATTTTAAGCTAGACTTTGCCCTTCCTCCACACGAGGTCACCTTTTGTTGTTTTTAGCTGTGGTTCAGTAGAAAAATGAAAATACCATCTATTTCAAACCCAGTATATATTCACTATTTCATGTCCATTATTTCATTGGCACTTAAACTATCATCTCCATTCTACAGATAAGGAAACCGAAACTCAGAAAGAAAATAATAAAGTGCATAAGGCGACCTCCCAAGTAAATAGTGAAGAAGGGATTTAGTCCCAAGTATCTGATTGTAGGCTGCTGGGAACTCTACGTTAGCCATTGGCTTCTTTTTTTTTTGGTGATCTTCTGCCTTATTGACAGGTTAGTTGCTCAAACATATTCTCACTATTCAATAATTACAAAGATTCAAACTTACATTAAAATGGTAAAAACCAGAACCCCCAGCAGGTGCCTGACCTGGTGCAATGCCATTGGCTTTTGAATATGAAAAAATGACTTAGTCAAAGGAATCTTAGTGCTTCACCTGGTTGTGCTAATGACCCCTTGAATATTATCTGCTGATCATGCTCACTTGCGAACTGTTTTCACCTACGCAGCTTATAAGTGCACAGTTTTCTGAGGATGGGAACAAAGCATTCTCTTCACTATATAAAAAGAGCAATTCTTCAATCTCTGTCTCTCTTTCCCTCTCTCTCTCTCTCTTTCCATCTGCCTCCCCAGTCACTAATCTTCTCTTATATCCATGGAGACTTCTTTCTTATCTCTATCTGTAGGAATATATGCATATGTAGTATTTCAAATAGAAATAGAGTGCTTATGGCTGATATATTTGGTTTGCCACCATTAACTTCAAGTTCATTTCAAAGTAGTTCAGTGAGGACTGGTTGATAATGTTATATCATCCATGACTTCTAACAGACAAAGCTTTTTTTTTTACCATGTAATTTCTTTGATTTGGTCAGGATCTGTGGTCTTGATAAAGGGATAAAAATTGACATATACAGAAATTGAATAAGACAATATAACTATAACAATATTTCAGCTCAATAAGACCTTTCTTGTTGCTTGGATGGAAACTGTGATCTTCTAAAAGTACAACTTGAGTTCCTTCCCCATCTCATACAGAAGGCAGTACAATATTTGCTAGCATAAAACTATTCTTTATGCTTCTCAGAACATTAGAAACCTCAATACAAACCTTCAACTTCACAATGGCCATTTTGTAAGCTTGTTTTATTAACTGAGGAATTCTCAGATGACATTAAGAAGAATTTTATCCATGAAAGACTAAGAAAGACTTGGGCTCTAGTCAAATTAATCTCTTTACAACAGAAATAATCTATGAGAAAGCAGACCATATACAAATTTTCTGGCTTTCTAATTTGCAATGATTCTGTTTATTATGATGAACTTTTGATTTAATTTAAAATGGCACAAAACACATATATTAGATATACATCCGTTTGGTCAAGACTAAATGATAGACGATCTGTGTACTGTATCTAATCTCTATCAGGTCACCACATTCCACGATGACCAGGAAATCATTGTTATTTCCTTATTTCATTAAAGCAAAGGCTTTTTTCCCTGTGAGTGTTTATGGCAGGCAATAAAAATACAACTATTCAAACTATAAAACTAATTCCTTCAAGTCATTCAATGGTTCTTGCTTATAGACCACTCTAGTGACTAAAAGCAAGGTCTCCTCTCTACTATCCCAAGCCTTCCCCACCCCCAACATTTACTTATTTCACTCATACTATTTAATAAAAATGCGCCTGATATTTTTGTGACCTTTGGGAATAATTCAAGAGGATTGCGAGAAAATAAGCTGATAGCTGTGGCCAATGCAAAGTGAGAACATCTGTATTGACTTGCAGTAACTTTAGAGCTTTTCATAAAACTGCATGACAGGGCAGGACATCAGGGACGGTAGATATGAAAGGCTGTCAATAGCTTCACGTCAAGTAAAATGTCAGCCAAGTATGGTATCTAAGATCTCCTTAAGGTAAGATCCATTTTCACTTTTAATTAAATGGAGAAAACCACTCCTTCTCAATGAAAAACTTTTGCTTGAAGAAATGCACTGTTAGGAAGTGGTTCGTCATCACGTTTGCCCGCATCTCCTGTAGTAATGGCGAATATGTTGGGCTCCTTTTTCTGAGTGAACTATCTCCTCCCCGCACACAGACACCCACGAGAAAGGGGGAAGGGAGGGACTTGTTTTTAAATGAAGGCTTAAGAACAAAGCAGTTTTGTTTAATGTAGCTCCACCTCTGCATACTTTCAAGACAGATGTAAAGGGAGATGCAGTCAAAGCTGTTATAGGCACCGAGATGGTAGCTTTTCTGATCCACGGTGGAGCTCAGGCTATGCCCTCATCTAAATTATTCCAGACTGTATAAATTAATAGCTTTTAGGCTTTTCCTTGCCTGGAGAGTCTCCACTTTACAAGACAGCAGTCTTTTCTGTTTTGAGTACAAATACTGAGGCATGATGAGTCTACATCTTGTTTGTGCACACAACCAACCACCATCCATCCAGCATAAACCACGAGGCAGACTGATAATAACTTACTCATGTGAATGAAATATTACCACCTATGAACTTATCAAACCAAATCAGGAACACATGGAAACATGGGCAAGTCAAAACAAAAAAAAGTATCAGAAGAACCAGGCTATGAAGACCTAAAGACCCCAGACCAAGTGATGCAATCCCCTTACCTGGACCATATAAAAGTAGGGACACTTCACACTAGGTATGCACCTATACACAATGAGACCACCCAGTGGGTGGTGCATCTTGGACTGACAGACAACTGCCTACTCTGTTTGTCCTGGTCCTTTGCCTCCCTTTGAATTGGCCCTGCACCTGCCTTGACCTGGCCCTGCATCTGACCTTGAAGCAGACTGCTCTGCACCTCTAACAGCTCTGCTACTGGGTTTCTTACTATCTTCTCTAACCACCTGCAGTGACTCTCTTTACTTCTGGATCAGCTCCTTGTTTTTGCCTTCAATAAACCCTGTGGAAACCCTGAAGGCTCTTTAACTCTTCAGTAGCCATTCTGTAACCAATTATATATATATAATATATTATATAATATATATTATGTTATATATTATATAATATATTATAATAATATAATAATAATATAATAATATAATATAATATATAATATATAATATATAATATATAATATATATTATATATTATATAATATATATTATATGTATTATATGTTATATATAATATATATAATATATAAAATATATTTTATATATATATATATTTTATATATATATATATATATAGGCTGGGGTTTAGCTCAGTTGGTAGAGCGCTGCTCTTCAGTCTCTGAGGTCCCAAGTTCAATTCCCAGCAATGCAAAAATGGGAGAAGGATGTGGCAACCCACTCCCAAGGGTCGCTATGTGTCAGACACGACTCAATGGCACCTAACAACAACTATATGTGTGTGTGTGTGTGTAATGTGTGATCAGAGAATTTATATTAATAGGATTAGAATAAAAGAACCTATGATTGTGGATGGTCATTGACTATCAAGTGAAATCAGGAATACTTGGTAAATTAACATAATGATACTGACATAGCTTGTGAATTTATCTTTATTCAATCAACTCTGACATTGTGGAGACACAAAGGTGTTTGTCTATGTTTCTGCCATAGTGAGCTCATGACATCCAAACCTCTAGGGTGTGGTTGGTCAAGGCTTACTTTCTCTAGGGCACAGGTTTTTAGTGCTGAGCTTTTAAAAGAGGATTGTAATCTGGGTGTGGTGGCACATGCCAGTAATTCCAATGATTTGAGGGGCTGAGGCAGGAGGATCATGAGTTTGAAGCCAGAGGCAGCCTGGGCAACTGAGTGAGACTCTGTCAAAAAAAAAAAAAAAACAAAACAAAAAAGAGGGGCTGTGCATGCAGCCCAGCTGTGGAGCTCTTGCCTACCATGTGCAAAACTGTTGGCTCTTCCCTAGTACTGAAAAATCAAACAAACAAACAAACAAAAACAGAAAAAGACATTGTATAATGAAATAATCACTCAGTAGCAGCAAGGAACAGGGGCAGAAAGTTTTCCTTCCTTCTTGACTTAGAAAGACTCATTGTTATCTCTAGGTTCAGTCTGAAGGAAGAAATATCTACTTGTATTATTTTGAATCATATTGCAAAATACACTTAAAACTCTTTGTAATGCTGGGTTTTAGACAGAGGTGACATCAGTGTGGAAGGGAAACCGCATTATCTCAATAGATGGATAGTCATCCTGTTCCTTGGTGATTGAGGTCAGATTATCTTGGTCCAGTTGCACAACTCTGGGCTGACCAGTGCTCCATCCACACCCTATAATTCTCATGACTCTTCTCCTCTTGCTTTTTCTTGGTTTGCATTTCATAGACCTTGTGAATGGTGCCAGTCCATCCAACATCATACTGAGATGTTGATCTTCATCACCCAACACCTCTCCAACATCAGATCTCACAAGCATTTGGGGATTTAAGTTGTGAGAGAGGAGAAATCATCACATGCTGTACAAATAGCCTTCCACAGTCATATTAATTCTATTTAACCACATCAAATTCCTACTGGAGAGATGTGTGGAGCTGCTCCAAGAAGGGAGCCAGGACCACAGGAGTCAGGAACATGGGTCAGGAGGCTGGCTGCCCAAATCCTCCCCAGCATCAGCAAAACAAAATGGCCGACTCTGCCCCATGCAGTAGATACTTGGTTGGTTTGTGTTTCAGTGTGTAAAAGATCATATGCATGACACAGAAATTATACTAGAGAATCTAGACTAAGTTGACTAAGGTTAGTACACCAATGACAAGTGAAGGGGGACTGACAATGGTTCCTGCCATCCCATCATGACGAATGAAGCCCCATGCTTCTCTGAAGACACTGCAAGGACATTTTCAAATGGGTCCCTTACCTTATCCAAGCCATTAAGCCATTGACAAAATGAAGACTCTAGGCTCGTATAACGCTAGGCGCCCAGAGCTGATGTTACAGTAGGTGTGTCCTAGATTGGATAAAACTAGGGGAACCACGTGCCCACTCTCTTTCCTTCTTTCTTTTCCTTCTTTCCTTTCCATTTCTTGCCCTTTGTGCCTTTCTTCTTTCTCTGGCAACAGGTACACGCTTCTCTCTTCTCTTCAGCCCATCTTCTCTATCTAAGTTACTTTTCCCTCTAGAAGCCTGCTTAACTCAGTTCTCTCTGACTTTACCTTTCTCCCGGAAATAGAAATGTCCTTATGCAGATTCACTGAGGAGACTCAGTTTATTTAAAGTTTCTTCCCAGGTGTATTGAAGCTTTCCCACGTAATTTTTATTTTGTTTTGTTTTTGCAGTGCTGGGGCTCAAACTCAGGGCCTTGAGCATGTTAGGCAAGTGCTCCACCACCATGCTACACCCTCAGCCCTTTTCTTAATTTGTATTTTGAGACAAGGGCTTGCTAAATTGCATAGGCTGAACCTGGTCTTGAACTCGTGATCCTCTTGCCTCAGTCTCCCCAATGCTGGGATTACAAGAGTTCACCATGATGCTGAGCAGTCCTCCTGTCTTCTGACCAGGAAATGTGTCTTTCCCGATGTTATTTTAAAATGCATCATTTCTGAATCACCAAAATCCCTGATTACGCATTGCCTATATTGAATTTTCTCCATCATTCTCTGGACTGGTATAATACGTAGATGATTTTTTGGTCCTGAGTGGTTTTTCAAGAAGAGATTCTAACTCCTAATATGACAAACTACAAATAACACCTCACTGAAAGCTGCCCTCAGAGCTGGGCACAAATGTCACCCAGGAGCTTTGAAAAAATAAGGAAACCAAGGAATTCCTGCTCTTGTGCTAGGATAGATCCTCTGGGAGAAGCAGCCCCAGTGATTATTATTATTTTTTTGCTTTAATTTCTTGATCACATTCCTGCAACACATTCTCAGTGGCAGAAGGATACATCACTATAGATTAGCTGTAAGGCTAGGGAAAAAAATCCAAACAAACAAACGAAAACCGAGTGGCGCTGAATGATAAAACAGCATTGAGTTGTGGTGTTTGAATATCCCTGGAGTCTGGGGTCTGCCTCATTTGTCCTGGCCTCCCACACAGGCCTGGCTGCAGCCATGCCTCAAAGCACCAGCGGGCATTTCTCAGAGGCCACAGCTCTCTGACTCACTGGGGCGTTCTCTCAGGAGGCCTCTAATGGAATCAATGATTCAGCCTGACTCTGCCGAGTTCCTGAGCCTTGTGCGGTAGTACACCTCACCAGTAGGCAGACTGAGGTCTTCCTGAGGGCTGAAAAGCATTGGAAGAATCTTCTGGAAAGATTCGCTAAAAATGACTGTCATCTGTGTACAATCGCAGTTTTTTATTATTGTTTTTTGTACTACTTGGGGGTTGAACTCAGGGTCTCACCCAAGGTAGGCTCTACCACTGAGCTGCACCCCTAGACCCTTTTATCTTTCTTGAGTCAGGGTCTCTCAAAGTTGCGCAGACCGCCTCTGGCTTCAAAGTAGCAATCCTCCTTGCCTCAGCCTCTGAGGTTGCTGGGATTATAGACATGCACCACAGCATGCAGCAAGTCACAATCTTTTAAGTCAAACTTCTATTTCTCCTTAGTTATGCTTACTTCAATGGCTCATTTGTTTAATTGTCTAAGAGTTGTCTGGATACAGGAAACACACTTGTCTGGATCTCTATTCCATCCCCCTGACCTTACCTGCTACCTAGCATCTAATAGGCAGTCTGCATGTCTACATCTGTATCATCTACTTATCTATTTACATCTATATTTATTGTCATTTACATTAATATGCATGGAGTACTTCTTATTCTATTCCAGACACTGCTATACCTCATATATACTTTGGGGGTTTTGATGCCCACATACCCCTGTGGAGTAGGTATTGCTTTGGAGAAGTTAGGCACCTTCCTCTAAAACACACATACATTTGTGTTTGGGCTACCATTCAGAGACAGTCCTCTGTGCATTGAAAGCTATTCTACTGAGTCTTGGACAATGAGAAAATGTATTTATACCTTAGGTTCTTAGTAGAAGATGACATCCTGGAGATTTAATGAAGACCAGTATTCTCAACTCATTTTCATTAAAGTACTAACCTTGAAAATATAATTATAATATACATATAAATAATTGCTACTCAGGGTTATTGGACACTGAGTTCTCCTTACTTCTAATGCCCAGTAAAATGACATTAAAAGAATTAAGTCATATAAACATAATAAGGAATTTAGAAATTGGTGGTTGTTGTTATTGTTAGGTGTTGTTGAGTCTGACTCATAGTGACCCTATGTACAATAGATGAAACACTCCTGGACACTGTGCCATGCCCAGCACTATTGTCAGTATTCCTCTGCTATTCATTGGGTTTTCAGTGATGGATTGTTTCAGAGTGGATTGCCAGAATCTTCTCCCTTAAACAATAGAGCAACATCATAAAATGAAAATAGATCTCTTCCTATATGTAAATTAGATGGTAATGAGACAAGCTGCCTGGTATTGCCAATGACCTTGGACACACAGAGCTTAGGAAGTCCAGCACTGTATTCCCAAATTAAAAAAAAAAATTCTAGAAATGTTTTCCTTAAAGGAAATAAAAGAAGTGATTGGAGAAATCCCTTGCTACTAGAGCAGACACTAGCGCCTTAGAGGTAAATGTGACATTTTGATGAACACATTTTCAATGATAGGCTCACTGTGCTTATCCCAGAGAGGAACCTCCTACAGAACCGTGGGGCTTTCAGAGGCTACCATCTCAATGAGTCCTGACAGAGGAAATACACACAGCTCCCTAGGCTGGCAACCTAGATGTGTATTACTAAACATGAAATGAAAACCAAAGTTTGCCAACCAAATGGGGGAAAACTAGTAATGTGGAAAGAAAATGAGGTAAATAGTAAAATTTATTGCTTATATAGGGGAAATACAAGATAAATTTTGTGAAAAGAAGAGAGTTATAATACACACATCAGATTCATAGAAAAGGAATAAACAGCAACAAAAGAGTGATGTCAGAAAACAAGGCTTCTTAGACTTAAAAAAATCAACATAACGAACCATGAGGCAACTTGTCTAATGTGTTTGTATGTGTGTGCTCACAGGCATGCATGTATGGAGAGAATAAATACTTAAAAACTAACAGTAGGGACTAACTTGATTTTACTATTTGAAAACTGACATACAGTATCATTCAGAAAGGCATTTAAAGAATGTTTTGTTGTTGGTAGTGGTGTTTTTTTTGGAAATTAGATCAAAATTTTTGTTTTAAGTAGATTTCCATATTTGCTGAATAGAGATTTTTCTATGCTTGTCTGTGTATGAAAACTCAAGTGGCCATATTTAGAAGTCATGTTTTGTGGACAATATATTTATGTGGCAGATGTATTCTAATTGATGCCAGTCATTGTATCACTCCAGTGTCTGTTACTATAATGAAATGCCTAAAATACCTTTGTAAGTGAAGAGGTTTATTTAGCTCACAGTTCTGGAGGATCAAGAGCATGGCACTGGCTTTGGCTCAGCTTTGATAAGACACTCATGGCAGATGATGACACAAAGGCAGAAGTATGTGCAAGAGAGAGAGATTCTATGGCAAGACAGGAATGCTAGGATCCTGAGTACATGCCCCCAGTGACTCAAGGACCTCCCATGCTTGCTTCCTCTTCAGAGTCCCCACCACTTCCTAACATCGCCACACCAAGGACCAAGTTTCCAACACATAAACTGTGTCAGGGGACAGACCATACCCAGATAATGTTGTTGTTGTTGTTAGGTGCCATCAAGTCGGCATACAATTCATAGCGACCCTATGTACAACAGGCGAACCACTATTGTCAGTGCTTCTCTGCTGTTCATAGGGTTTTCAATGGTGGATTGATTTTTGGGAATGGGTTGCTGGATCCATCTCCCAAGCCTACAACACCTGGTGTTCCCAGGCAGTCTCCCATCCAAGTACTAACCAGGCTGGACCCTGCTGAGCTTCCAAGATCTGACGGGATCGGATGCCACAGGGCTACAGCTGCAGGCACCCAGACAATAGCAGTCATCAATCCGGTATGAACACTCCCTTTACATATCACCTGCCATTCAAACCTCTGTTGGCTCAATTTCTTCACAGATCAAGACAAAATAAAAGAAAAATCTGATGATAGCTCTTATATGCTTACATTTCCTTGGTGGGTTTCTTTTGCTTCCAGGAATCTGGTGATCTGACCTGAACAAATTTCAATATGATGAATATTGATTTACTTTGAGAATGAACACAACAGATTACTTTAAAAATAGCGGACTTATGTATTTCTAGGCACCAGGCAAGGTCTGTGGGATGGAATATGGATCAAGGTAGGTGTGTTTCCTGCATTGTAGTCAGCACATCCTCCCCACCTCCCACCATACCCCTTCACAAACTGAAGCCTCACATTTTTCATCTGGGAAAGTAAAAACACTAAAAGGATCACACCAATGACTATTCTTGTCCCCGCCTGACTATGAAAGGGCATTGTGGTCCTGTCACATTACAGATTGACAAAAGAAATTCAGAGCTCCCGAAGGATTCCTAACGGATGTTTTCAAGTAGCATCAATTACCATGTCAAAATTGGCATTTTCCGTTTTTGCCTCTCCAGAATGTCCTCCATCTTCACCTTCTGTGAGGAGCTTTTCTCATTGGCCAGAAAAAACTGCCCAAGCAGCTTTAGCTGCACTGTTTCAATGATGGTCCCAGGGAAGAGAGAGCATCTTTCCTATTGTTCAGGTGGAAATGTCCTGAGAACAATTGATCCTGGAGACCCACAGATTATCTTTTTATCAATCAAGAAGCCTCTAGATAGTCTTCCTGTTTGAAATTCTTTACCTGGGAAGAGATGGAATTCATATGCCACCATGGCTTCTGATGCATGGTCACCAAAGGTTTGGCCATCCTGCCCAAGGAGCTAACTTCTACATATTTAATAAATAGAAGGAGATTCAGCCCTCCTTTCTTCTCTGTTTACACACACACACACACACACACACACACACACACACACACACTATCTATCTATCTATCTATCTATCTATCTATCTCTATATATGTGTGTATATGCTTGCTATATTTAGTGTCTTTATAGAGAAAAGCACCTGCAGCCCTTCTACTGTGGCATCAGATCTCTTAAGCTAAGCAGGGTCAGGTCTGGTTAGTCCTTGGATAGGAGACAGCCTAGGAATCCTGTGTACTGTAGGCTTGGGAGAAGGATTTGGCAGCCCAAGCCCAAAACCATCTGCCACTGAAGACCCTATGAATAGCAGAGAAGAACTGACATAGTGCTGGAATGGCACAGTGTTGAAGAGTGTTTCCTTCTGTTGTATGTAGGGTTGCTTAGAGTTGGACGTGACTAGATGACCTAATGACAACAACAACAAAAGGAGAAGAAAGTAGGAAAGATTGTGATAAAGAGAAAATACCAAGACTTGTGCAAGTAGCCAGGTTGCTTATATTATTATTATTATTTTTTGGTAGAAGACACAAATTAAAAAGAAAAGTATTAACCTTCATTTATATTCTGAAATAGGGGAAGATAACGTTGACTACTTATGTTAGAACTATATTTTCTTAATTTGTTCTTGTTGTTGTTAGGTGCCATTGAGTCATTGGTCTGACTCATAGTGACTCTATGTATAACAGAAAGAAACACTCTCATACACTGTGTCATGTCCAGTACGATGTCAGTGCTTCTCTGCTATTCACAAGAATTTTCAGTGGTGGATTGTTTTCAGGAGTGGGCTGCCACTTCCTTCTCCTGTTTTTGCGGTGCTGGGGATTGAACCTAGGGCCTCAGAGTGCACAGAGCAGCACTCTACCACTGAGCTAAACCCCACCCCAAAGTATATATTGAACTTAATTTTCTTTTGATCAGTAATTAGAGATAATGCAAATGTAATTAACTAGTGCGTAACAAACTTTATTTTTCAATTATGTTAAAGGCCAGAAGTTGTATAAGTCCCTTTATAGGATTGAAGGTACTTAAATAAAAGAATGATCTTTCCTGAGTCCAAGTTTAAAAGGAATAGCCCAAGCGAGGTGGTTTCTGAGGAGCAGGTTAGAAGCAGGAGGGACCCATCTCTGGAGAAGGACATCCTGTTCGGGAGAGTGGCAGGTCAACAAAAAAAAAGGAAGACCCTCAACTAGATTGATTGACACAGTGACTACAACAATGGGGTTAAATATAAGAAAGATTGTGTGCCTGTCACAGAATCGGGGAGTGTTTTGCTTTGTTGTACATAGGGTTGCTATGCATCAGACACAACTCAACAGCACCTAACAACAATAAGTCATGTGGGAACTTTATTTTCAACATTTTGAAGAGCTGATTTAGTGCCTGCACCATGTAAGTGTCCATCTGGAATGCATAGGGTTTGATTTTCTCCACATCTTTGCCAACACTCATTATAATGTCTATATTTCTTATGTCAGCTATATTTCTGGGCATGGAACAGTATTTTGATTTGCATTTCCCTGGGGACATGATGCTGAGCATCATTTTGGTACTAATTGTCCATTATAGATATGTATGTATATGTGTATACATAGTATATATGTCTTGAAAGTAAAGAAATTTTTTCAAGAAATTTCTTTCCTATTTTCCTTTCAAGAAATTATTTTCCTATTTTTAAATTTTTTCCCAAGTATTATTTTTCTGTTTTTAATAATTAAGTCATTTGTGCTTTAGTTGTTGAGTTGTAAGTCATCTTTATATATTATGGATACAATTATTTTTATCAGGTATAAGATTTTCAGATAATTTCTCCCATTCTGTGGGCTGTCTTTTCAATTCCTCCAAGGTGTCCTTCACAGTGTAAAAGCTTTTAATTTTCCTGAAGTTAATCCATTCGCAGTTTTCCTTTGTCACTTGGGTTTTGGTGCCCTATCAGAAACTATTGCTTAACTGGACACCAGAAAGATTTAGACAGATGTCTTCTTCTATGAGTTTCATCATTTTAGTTCTTAGGTCTGTGTCTACTATCCATGCTGGATTAAAATGTACACAGGCTGTGAGATAGGGATTCAACTTTACTCTTTTGTATATGTATAGCCAGCTCTCCAGTACCATTTGTTGAAAAGATAATTCTTCCATTATTGAGTTGTCTTGACATCCTTACTGAAAAACAATTGATCATAACTCTTAGGTTGATTTCTGGAGTTTTGTTTCGATGCAGTTTATTTATATTGTGTATCCTTATGTCAATACCAAACTTCATATAATAAGACAACATTTAAAGAACAATGAGTAATAATTGTTGAGCATATATTCAATCAGTTGCAGAAAACCATAAAGCTGCATTAGGTGTTTTGTACTGTCTGACAGAAATGCTCACTTCTCAGTGATTACTTCCTGTTAATTAGTTTCATGGTGGGTAAAAATTAAACGAATGTACCAGTGAAGTTCCTAAATAATAGATACTGGTGGATGAAGAATTACTCGCAAATAGTGGATTTGTCTTTTTATGAGAACACCAAGATTCTGACCATGTCATACAAAGGGGACACACACAGGTGCCACATTGATTGGAAATGAAAAAGCTAGAAAATGACGATGGGCAAGAGATCTTGAAAGAAAGCAGTTGTCATAGCAACTGTGGCCTCGTAGACTGTATGCAAAGATAGAAGGTATGACAGCATAATCACACAGTTTTTTGATGTGCATCTTTTCCTAGGAGGGGACCAAACCCATGTAAACATGGCTATGTAAAGAAAATTATCTTAATTGGAAAGGATTCTCCATTTTAATATATCGTGATTGAAGTCAGAATAGTAGCATTTGATGTGAAGTTGTCTTTCTAGTTATCCTTTCAGAAATGATTGGTTAAAACATTCCGTGTAAAAATCTAAATAGATTTACCTTTGTGATGTGAATGCAAATGAAAGTACAGAGAATACGACTATATGGTATGCCTTTCTACAGGATCATAAAATTATTGCCCTTGGCTTTTCAAATAAGTTAACCTTTGCTACAATTAATGACTGAAGTAGTATTAGTCTCTTTTCTTTCTCTCTTTAGCTTTCTCCAGAGAATTTCACATTCATGGTTTTAATTGCAGAAGGGTTACAGGGCATCTTTTTAATCAGGTTATTAATAGTAAACTTGACTATTTTAGAACCAGTGCTAAGGTGTACCTTCATCTCTGCCCATTTTCCTTTTGAAGTAGAAAGGGTTTCTGTCGTCTCAGAGAGAAAGAGCTTTTAAAGTCCCAGCTTCTAGTCAGCAGGTGCTCATTATTCTCAGATGACTGTCCATGGACCACAGCTTCATCATTGTTCTGCTGAAAGACACTTTTGTCACTTGCTAACAACAGAGAGGGTCAGCCGCACATCCCTTTGTGGTGTTTATGCCTCCTGACATTTTGCAATATCTTTTGCAGACAGAAGGAGCTTTGCACAGGAGTGTGAAGCTTTCCTTTTATAGTGCAACTCGAAGGAGAAAGAAACTTCTGCCTGCTCTCATTTAGGGGCCTGATGACTTAACCCCTGCCTTGCTATTGCCAATGACATTATAGGATCCATGTGTATGATTGCATATCGATTTTGTCACCTAAAACTGATACCCCATGTGTCTGTTCTCTCTTTCCTAATAGAGAAGATATGTGCTGGAAAAATGGGATTTTTGTCTCATAAATTTGTTGTTGTTGTTAGGTGCTGTCGAGTCGGTATCCAACTCATAGTGACCCTGCGTACAATAGACGAAACACTATTGTCAGTGCGTCTCTGGTGTTCATAGGGTTTTCAATGGCAGATTGATTTTTGGGAGTGGGTTGCCAGGTCCTTCTCCCATTTTTGCCACAGTCGTGAAACAATCAGCCATTGAAAACCCCATGAGAGTCACTATGAACCGGACCTGACTGGCCAGCACCTTCCAACAGCAACAACATTAAATTTAAACTTGGTATTCAGTTTAAATATTATTCCCTTATACTATTAATGCAGCTCCTCATAAGAGCTCCAGGAGGAGTCCTATACTTCTAAACAACTTAAAGTAGTAAACATTAGGCTCCACACTGTATTTGCTGTGCCACCCTGAGGAAAGACAGAAAGATGGCTGATGTGGAGACACGGAAAGGGAAGGAGCTTTCATCCCAGAATCTGCTTTGAGTCTTGCCAGCCGAGAATCAAGAACTTTGACACGACTACCATAAAACTTCAGTGAGGACTGCCTGCATAGAGATGGCATTTTGCGGAGATGTTTTAAAAGTCACGAAAATGATAAAATAATAAAAAGCCATGCTGGGGGTCCAAAATGTCGGTAACTTCTGAGTGTGACCTTGTCTTCCCCTTGGTACTTCCAGGCTGCTTTGAGACATGCCCAGGGAATTCCCTCCTGACAATTTTTTTCTTAAACCCAACCAATGGAACGTCTTCTTTTGATCTCATTGGCACCTCCTTAGCCCATGACAGGGGACTTTTGAGGTGCTTAAGGCTCAGGTCACACTGAGAGCCCAGAGCTGGGTGCCCGGGGCTGACATCACATGGGGCTTGCCGTAGGCTAAAGAAAACTGGGAAGAACACGTGCCAGGGACTTTTTCTTTCTGGCTTTCCTGGGAAGCCCATGGCCGTGTCCTGGATGCCTCTCTCTCTCTCTCTCTGAGTGCTCACAGGTATTCTAAACTGTACACTTAATTGTCAGGTTCTTCCTGGGGTTTCTCTCTCTGCATTGTGGGTGGAAGCATGAGGTGGGTGCCCTGACGCTGCACCTGGTGGCAAGGCTGTGGCTGGAGAACAGAGTGTCATGCACAGGATAGAAGGACAGGGGTTTATTCGCAAAAGAAGGGAAAGGAATGGAGGATTAGGGAGAGGGGAAAAGGGAGTTGGAGAAGGGAAGCACTCAGGGGCTGTCTCTGCCTCTTGGGCAGCGGCTCCCCTGTGTTGTTGCTCTTCCAGCTCACAGCTTCACCACTTATGGGGCCCTGAGCTTGACTTCTGGAGTCTAACCTCATGAAGCTGCCTGTCCATGTAGGATATCTGGTGTTGTAAACGTCGGGGTCAGATAGAGGTGATAAGTGGGTTGAAGTATGATGAAGGCAGGTCTGAGATAGGCTGAAGGCGAGGCTAGGCAGATGAGTAAATGGGCCTTGGGCCCTTAAGGAATCACAAGGACCCAGTGAGCTTCTCTTGGATGGTGTTCAGAATGGCTGCTGAACTCTGAACTCTGGAGTTTATATGGCCTGGTAGCCAGCCAATCAGGGGAATAGAGTTGGATCAGAAATGACCAATCGGACACAAGGGGGGCTTTAGATGCTACCATACCTTGGGTGCCATCCTGGCCCACTCAATGGGAGGGGGGAAGAGTGAGATACCTGGATTATAGCAAAGGTGACCGGTTGCTATCTTGCCCCATAGGATTCCAAGTGTGCTAGATGAGCTCCTGGGATTGGCCATGTTTGGGATACTCTCTATCCCCCTGGGAATCCCAACACTTAATCAACTCTACAACCTTGTCTCATTCTTGCTGACTCATCCTGAAATTCTCCTTTGTGATGACGCCAAAGACCCAGCTTCACTGAGTGGAGGTCCCAGTGGCAAACCCAGCTAGAAATCTGGTGAGTGATTTTTCACACCAGTAGGGATAAACGCCAGTAGCAGCATCTTGGAAAAAAAATTAATTAAATCTTAATGTTCCCAGCACTGCTAACAACTATGCTTCATCTCTGCTCCCTAACAGCTTCCTGGAATAAGAAATAAAACCAGGGTAAAACCAGACAGAACAGGAAGCTTCCTTAAACAGCGAGGCAGGACATCTGGTTGTGTATCCTGAATCCAGCCCAGCCCCTATCACACTCTGCTCCTCTCTCCCCTGGAAAAATACACCGAGGAGCTGGGTAGTGTTTCCAGTCTTCTCTGTTTTTGCTTCTGTGCCACAAGTCTGCAGGATCAGCCTTGAAGTTGCACAGTGCTGTTCCCCTTGCCCTCCTCAAGCTCCATCCATGGTCTCTTGGCCCTTCTGGAAGTGCCCCAGAGGCTGACAGGCGGATCATGAAGGGCTGCAGATATGTCTTAGTATTTTTTAAAAAGTACCCTCTCTTCACTGTCTCATTTCCTCTTTTGATGAGGAGCTCTCTACAATTTCCAATTCTCAGGATTCCTTCCCAGACTTTATTCCACTATGGCTGGACTCTGTCATTCTCTATCTGTGACAAACTTGGGGAGAGGTAAGACTTTGACAGCTCTCTCCCTTTCACGAGGACAAACTTGTGACTGGAGCAAGATGGTAGCACAGCTCCCTGGAACCCAGTCCACTTCTCCAGGTCACAATACCAAAAGCCGTCTCCCCCAGAATGACATGCTCAATGCCTTTCATTTCATTGGACATAAAAGAGAGGAAATGCAGGCTGCCATGTCACTCCCAACCAGGAGAAAATTCTGTGATTCTTCTGCTTTAATTCTAGAGGCAGGAATGGAAGTTGAAAAGTAGGTTATTCTTCATCTTCTTTTTTCCAAAGCTGATTATATTGCTCTTCAATAAGACTCTAACATTTCCCAAACCCCTCAACAAGGAGTGTAGGTGTGGGGTCTCCCTGGACCTTCACCTCATGTCTTTCCAACACTGAGTAAAATACCAAGACCTGGGCAGGACATTTTCTTCATTGTCTTCCCAATCCACCACCAACTCTCCATTATTTGAAAGTGCAAGTCCAGTTACATTTGTGCCCACACTATCATCTATCAATCTGTTATTTTCAGCATGCTGTTTAAACTTCTTAGCACATATAAACCATATACTTTATCCTTCAACTAATAGAGATACAGTCTGAAATATGTGTGCACACACACACACACACACACACACATATATGTACATATATATATATGTTGTTAGGTGCCGTCAAGTCAGTATCTGACTCATAGTGACCCTACATACAACAGGTGAAACACTATTGTCAGTGCTTCTCTGCTGTCCATAGGGTTTTCAGTGGTGGACTGATTTTTGGGAGTGGGTTGCTGGGTCCTTCTCCCAAGCCTACAACACCTGGTGTTCCCAGGCAGTCTCCCATCCAAATACTAACCAGGCCCAACCCTGCTTAGCTTCTGAGATCTGACAGGGTCGGATGCCACGGGGCTACGACTGCAGATATATATATATATATATATATATATATATATATATATATATATATATAGATGTAATATGTAAACACATTCTGTGTAGGTCAGTTTTCCATTGCTGTGACAAAATGCCCAAGATGATCAACTTATGAGGAGGAAAGGTTTATTTTGCCCTATGGTTTCAGAAGGTTCAGTCTATGGGTCGTTTGATTCTTTTGCCTTTAGGCCTGTGGCAGGCATCACAGTATATCATGGAAGGAGCACACAGCAGAAGACACTACTCATCTCACGACATCTGGGAAGCAAAGGGAAAGGGGGCCAGGGTTGCAATATCCCATTCAAGAACACAACACTTAACTTCCTTCCACCAGGCCCCACCTCCTAAATGTTCTTCACCTCTCAAATAACACCCTAGGCTGGAGACTAACACAGGCCTGTGGGGGATATTCCAAATCCAAACTATAGAACATGTGGAGTTTTTACTCCATGATATTGCACATGTAGGGTTCCCACCACTTAAGGTCTTTTTCCCATATCCCTGGTCCTTAGAGAGCCAGCTGAGGTACAACCAATGTCTTCTCCACCTAGTCTCCCTTGATCACTGCAAGTAGAGTTAGATTCCAGAACTTTTGTTTTTCCTTTTTTTTTTTTTCTGTGGTACTGGGGGTTGAACCCAGGGCCTCGCGCCTGCATGCTTTGCCAGTGCTGGACCACTGAGCTGTACCCCCAGCCTATTTTTTTTTTCCTTTTTGAGACAGGGTCTTGCTAAATTATGCAGACTGCCTCTGGTCTCGAGCTTGCCATCCTCCTGCCCCTGCCTCCTGAGTCCCTGGGATTACAGGCATGCCCCGCTGGGTCTGGTTGTTTTTGTCTTTTTAATTCTCAGAGCTTAATGTCTCTGCCTCTACTTCATGCTTCCTACTTTGTAGGGTAATCAAGGACTATCCTCTTCTGTCTCTCTTTCTAACTGTGAATTCACTGAGCAGGGCCTATGATTTGTTCCTTTGTCTATCTCTGGTGATGGCTCTGTTGAGCACGTACTATGAACCTCACTGACATGGGCAAAATAAAGAATGGATTGATGAAAAGAAGCTCTGGTACTTTGGTTAAAACTCCTACCTCCTAATGAATTAAGGTCATTTGAGTAACAATAAACCATTCTTGTATTTTTCCAACCATTTGGAGGAATTTTTTCTCTTTGCTTAATCTTTATTTTAAAGATCAGTTGAGGCAAAGTTCGTTTGGAGTTGAGCTTTTCATTTTTCTCTTTTTTTGTCTGCAAACTCCCAGAATGTACAAATTGAAGGATATAATCTTAAGGCCAGACTCTGCGGTCTCCTTGGTCTGGGACTCACTTTTGTTTCTCCAGAGGTTTGGGACAGGCCCACTACCTAACTAGTACTCAACAGATATCTGATAACTTATCCCGAGTGGTAGTGGTTGTTGTTAGGTGCCATGGAGTCGGTATCCGACTCATAACAACCCTGCGTACAACAAGCGAAACACTATTGTCAGTGCTTCTCTGCTATTCATAGGGTTTTAAATGGCAGATTGATTTTTGGGAGCAGGTTGCCAGGTCCTTCTCCCAAACCTACAGCACCTGGTATTCCTAGGCAGTCTCCCATCCAGGTACTAACCAGGTCTGACCCTGCTTAGCTTCCAAGATCTGATGGGATCAGGTGCTACGGCTGCAGGCTACCCTGAGGTTAGGATGATTTTAATTACTGGTTTTAAATTTAGTAAAAACATAGTGTAATTAATAAGTAAAAATAAATATAAAGGTGTTAATGTAGATATTGCCCAGCAAAACATGAATACATTTTGAAAATCACTCAGGATATAGCATTGAGAACATGGCTGCCAGACAATAGCACTTTCCCAGGGTCCTCAGGGAGCAACATCTAGTTTGCCCAATGGTTAATTCATCCATCCACCAACCCTTCACTGAATACCCGCTACATGCCAGGCATGAGTTCTAGAATGAAAACAAGAATGGGAAAAGATAAAATCCTGGCAAAGACATGAATTAAATAAAAGGTCTCTTAGCTGATAATCGGTGTGAATGGGTGGGGCAGGAACAAAGAAAGTGGATTGGAAGAGCCTGGGTGGCTGGCGAGGGTAGTCACAATGTTAAATAGGGTTATCGTTAAGGCCTCATGAAAAAATGACATCTCAACAGGCACACGAAGAGGGAAGAACCTGAGTCATGAATATATTGATTGAGAAGAGTGTTCCAGGCAGCAGAAGCAGCGTATTCAAGCACTTACCTCTCCCAAGTTATTTTCTGTATAATTAGCCACTATTCTGTGCCAACATGATTAGGTGAGATTTTCTTACAGCCCTGTTGTGCTTAGGAATGTCAGTGTGAGAAGAAACACCCCCATGAAAATCTCTGTCTGTAAAACCATCAAGGAGATGAGATTGGTGGACCTAAACCAGAGTGAATCAGAAAGAAAGAAATAGGAGTAGCAATCGCAGTAGGGGAAGCAAGCTACTCAGGGCTTAGAGAGATTGCTCTTAGGAATCTTGCTTTCAACATGCATCTCAATTTTCAGCTTGTGTACAAGATGGCTTGCAATGCCTTCTTATTATTTTAATGCTTTTCTCTTAGAAAAAAAGTGATATTAATATGCAAAAGGGGTAAAGAACTAAGTCATTCACATTGAGTTGAAATAGGTTCAGTTTTTATATTGACAAATATTTTTGTGAACATCTATGCTCCTGTGTAAACTACTATATTGTTTTAAAAATACTCCTTTATCCCTTCCCAGGGATTTTCTGTCTGGTTGACAACTTTGTTCCACCATGACTTGGTGAGATTCTCTTATAGTTCTGTTGTGCTTAGGAATGTGAGCGTATGTGGACTCATGCCCATGAAAATCTGTGTATATAAAATCATAAATGTGACTAATGTTTTCAGAATTTCTAGAGAACTAATTTCACTCTAATAATTACTACAATGATGAAATGACTTCTTGCTTCAACAACTCACACACATGCTTCCTTTAAAGATGTGATTCATCTGTACTTGCAGTTATGATGAAATTTAAAGTAGAATGACTAGAAAATAAAGGTGAGTATTATCTATAAAACTTATTGCATCTAAATAGATAAAATAATACCTAAAACATATTTTGATGTAGTCCCCATGAATAGTTGTAAATGTTGTAAGATGTAACAAATGAGAGGTGACATGTTTCCTGGTATAGAAGTGCAGATACAAAAAATAACGGTGAACAATCTTTCACCCTTGTTTAGGCATCTAGCTGACTTCCAAATTGGCTACCAGTTGAACTGCATATTAAACATTTGTTGTGATTCTTTCCAGAATGTAAGAAGTAATATCGTTCCTCTTTTCAAATGGTTTTTCACTTAAAATTTTATTTGGCAAAATTTCTCTATCAGTAGGTGGGGAATTACTTTTGTCAAACAACCACATAGCAATTTACAATTCATTCTATTAAAGGGTATTTCTGTTGTTTCTAATATTTTGCTGGCTTATGTACTTTTGGTTCAATGTATAATCTTGTACAATTGTCTTTTCACAAATATGCAGGAACATTGCTGTTTAAATTTCTGGAAATGGAAGCTCTATTTGTATATGTATATATTTACATATTGATAAATTCCATCAACTTGGACACAAAAGTTCCTGTACTGTATTCCAGAAATGTGAGAATGTCTGCTTCTCAACAATTTATTGATTTTTGAGTCTTGTTGAAGAAGAAAAATGCTATTTCAGTTTACCCAATTATGTCATGTGTTTAAAAGCCATTTTAGTTTTGTTTACGTGAAATGCCAGTTCATGCTATTTTTCTGACATTGTCTACTATTCTTGTTACTGATTTCTTGGGGTTATTTATGTATTTAAATAATGCTTTGCGAAATTGCAATTTTTTCTTTTCAGTTGCACACTTTGTCCACTTGCCTTTCTTTATAGTATTTTTTAGAACTTTTATTTTTGATTTTTGAAAAATTTGAAAATGTTTTGTTTTGTATGGCTTTTGTTTTCATTTGTGTGATATCTTGCAGGCCATAAGTTGTATTTAGAGATGACTTTATCATATAATGTCATACATCACTTCTCTTGTGTTTTTATAATAATATTATAATGATCTTGTTTCTTTAGATTTATAATATATGCCGGTATTTTTATTTAAGTTTTAGTGGTATTTTCATTGGAATCCAATTAGAATCTTAATTGAGAGACTTGATCACTGATCAACCTTTTTATTTCCCTGAGATTTGGTTTTTGTTTTTGTAGTTTTTGCTTTGGGTTTGATTTTTGTTGTTGTTTTTTATTTTGCATATCCAGGTTATGTTGAATCTCAGGTACTGCTTATGTGTGTTGTTGTTGCTATTGTAATAGGATCTCCTCATCTATCATACTTTCTAAAAGTGGATATTTATATGAACATCAAAAATGCCTATACAATGCTATTTTTCTGGATTTTATTATTGTTGTAATAGTTTGGCCACAATTAGATAAAGATTGCCAGGGAGACAACCATATTCTGCTAATAATGATATCTTTGCCTATTTCTTTCCAATTTTTATATTCAAATTTTTCTTCTTTAAACATGTAAGTATATCTAAGTATGCATTTCCTGAATTGGAATAGCCTGGTCAAACCATTTATACATTTATATATTTTAATAGATTTTCATTAATTGCAAATAACATCAATATTTCATAATAGTGCATAGGGAAGCTTCCTTAACTTATGCTTTTGCTTTTAGTAGGAGTAACTTTAGTGTTTCCCCCTAAACATAAATCATATTTTTGAGGCAACAGAATAGAACATAATATCCATATGCCATATACCCTTGAATCTAACCCACACTCAGGTTTTGGTGATTTCTTTTAGGGAAACAAAAGTTTGCAATTCTAATCTTGTCCTTTCTTTCATCCACTCCTTATTAGTAGGGTGACTGAGTAAATATTGTGAAATGAGGGAGAGCACTGATAATGTTTCACTTACAAGTAATGATGAGTGTGATGAATGACAGATAAATTATAATAATGATAACAAATAAAATGATAAATGTATTGTTTTTACATGTACAATGGCATAATTTCCCCCCAAACCAGCTCTAGGTTGCTAACGTAATGCACACACAATTCTAATCTGCATCTGACTAAAACCATTGAATATAATACTTGAAATTATTCTCAAGGACTGTTAGAAGATATCTACCACGTATTCTTGAATCGAGTCCACACCCTAAGTATTATATAGTTGGATACATGTTTATATTATATATCCTGTTCAGGAAGTTAACTATTCTGTTCTTAAGTATCAGGTATTATGAATGTGAATTATTTCAGAATATTTTTGAGTATGTATTGAAATGATCAATAGATTTTTCTTATCTATCAAAGAATGAATTACCCATTAATTATAAATATTGAATAATTTTGCATTCTTTTTGAATAGGCCACCTTATTATGATATTTTATTCCTGTAACATACTTGTAAAATTTCGTAAATAAGTTTAGGAATTACATGTTTAAATTTGTAAGATAATGTGGTCCATATTTTGTTTGTGTGTGTTTGTATATATGTATTTATTTGATACATATCAAGTATTATTTCTAGTATTGTTGCACTCAGTATATAAAAAGAATGTTGATGTCATCCTTTGTATTTGTATATGTGCTCTGGGATAACTTGTTATTTTTTCTGATTTCTGATAATTTTATTCAGAAAAGTACTTCTATTATAGTTATTGTTGTTGTCCTTATGTGCCATAGAGTTGGTTTCTGACTCATAGTGACCCTATATACAACAGGTGAAACACTATTATCAGTGCTTCTTTGCTATTCATTGGGATTTCAGTGGCTTACTATTTTGGGGAGTGGGCTGCCCAGTCATTCTCCCAAACCTGCAGCACTTGGTATTCCCAAGCTGACTCCCATCCAAGCCCTAACCAGGTCTGACCCTACTTAGCTTCTGAGAGGATCAGACAGGATCGGACGCCACACTGCAGGTGTTATTGTCATTAGGTCATTGTAAACACAGTCAACCCAAAAGCATGATGAAAAGAATTCTCTCAATATTTTATCTTTTTTTTTTTATAGGTTTTCTGACACAGGATCTCCTTATATTGCTCAGGCTGGCCTGGAACTCACAATCCTCCTACCTCAGTCTCTGGAGTGCTGGAATTACAGGCTTGCACCATCACATCCTGTGAGAATTCTCTTTTTTTAATTGCTGCATGAAATGCAGCAATTAAAATCCTTTTGGTGGCACCTGAGAGTTCTTTCCTAGGTAGGAACTTTGGAGCTCACTTCAATTTGACTTTAGAAAACTCAATTATTAAGTATCATATCAACGCCTTTATAGTCATTTGGAACTCTGGGATAATTTAAATAGCACTAAAATGATTTGATTTTAAGAGGTTTTGCAGCATTGTGCTGTGAACTAATCTATGCAGGGTTTTTTGAGAGAATAGAGGCAGATAGCCAATGTTTTTCTGTCTTTTCTGAGGAAATCAATTTCTCATTTAGAGTTATCTCCTCAGGTAAATTTCAAAAATTTTAGAGTATATTTTGTACACATTTTCAAACGCATACATATAACTATACATATTTTCCATTCTCACATAATACTATAGTACTTTGCCTACACTCATTGAGTTTTTCTTTTCAATTATACATGTATATCCAATACATGTTTTATAATATTATAATAAATTTATGGCTTTATACCTATATTTTTATTTTATTGAGACTTCCTTTTGTTTTCCTTTAGTATATCTCATTGGACTTTTACTAATTTTTGAGTAAGTTGATTTAATAATTTGTGCTCTTTTAAATTCATATGAGTATGTAAAATAGGAGTGTTTTAATAAAAGCAGTGTTTTTAGTTATATCTCAAGGAGCTTAACATTTTTATCATTATACTCTGAAATTTTGCTTTGTATTTTCTCTTTGGATTAGATTTGCTTAAGCTTTAAAACTCATGTTGGAAGAGGCAATGTAGTTTGTGATTTTTGTCGATTTGTTTGTTTGTTTAATTACATTTTGATTAGGAAGTTTTCCTGTGCTTTGGCTTCTTGAATTTACACTCTTTGTGGTCTAATATTCAATGGATTCTTAGGTTGAGAATAGACATAGGCTTAATTTTGTTATTAGAGTGAAAATAAGAGACTTAAGCTATTTATATTTATTAGTATGGATTTGTATTCTATTATGTTTTATACTATTTATAGTTATTAAAGGAATTTTTCTTTGTAGTCTATATCCTTGGTGTTTTGTGTGTATTTTCTTCTGTTTTGAAAGGTTTTGATTCTGTTGGGAAAGATTATGATTTTTTATTATTGTTCTTCATAATTATATCTTTTCCTCTTTGGCGACAAATTTTTAAAGATAATCCCTATTAATTCCCTACTACAAACAATGTCAAAATAACATATTTCCTTTTTTATCCTTTCTCCTTTTCTCTATATCACTCAATTTTGGTAAATAATATTATTTTTATTATTCCTGAAGTGTTTGCTGTTTTCACTGTTTTGGGGGTTCAATTATATATGCTGAGTATGGGTTTGTTTGTTTTTTTTCCTATCTTTTACATGTATCATTTTATTTCTAATGATTTTTTTCTACATCTGATTATTCTCAAGTTAAGAATAAATGCTCTTTACTGAGTTTTTCTTAAAATATACTCTCATTTGTGTTCTTTCAATATCCAGTTTATTTTTGTTAGACATTTTCTCCTTCTGTCTTTTTCTCCTGAGACTACCAGTTCACATTTCATCTCCTGTTATTGTGACAGCATGTTCTGGAGTTCTTGTTTTTCTGATCAGTGATCTTCTTCCATAAAGGTAAGTGCTCCATGAAAATACTTTAACTCAGGGCGAGATACTTGGCCATGATGCTTTAACTGCTCCATAGTAATATTTTTTTCTGGGTGTACATTGATTGTTAATTTTTCTGTTTATTTTTTCCCCAGGTCTCTCTCACTTTGGTATTTCTGCATATAGTATCAGATGATGTTATTAAATTCACATTGAATAAGTTGCATTTCCAGTAAGGGAGTCACAGGCTGACTCAGGGCCAGGGTAGCTATCAGGCTCCCCAGTCGAAAGCCTCCATCTGCTCTGGCAGGTGGCTTCCCACAGAAGTGGCTTTCCTGCTCATTCCTCACACAAATTAAACTCCTTCGGCACTTTGAATAAAAGATGTGTCTAGAGACACAATCTTCCAGTGCTGGTGACCCAGTAGCTCCTCCCCTCCTTGTGGTGAAGAGTAGGCATGACTCAGCAATACAGGAGAAGCCCTGCACTTTCAACAAATGCTTGCTTTCTTTTCTTCTTTTCTTTTCTTTTCTATTCTTTATTTTTTCTTTTCTTTCTGTTTTCTTCCTGTCTTTTCTTTTCTATTCTTTTTTCTTTTTCTTCCATTTTTTTCTGAGGTCTGCTGGCCCAAACCATTGTCTCCATTTTTTTCATTTACTTCCCCTTGTTATTTCTGCTCCATGTCACTTGTTGTTGTTAGGTGCGGTAGAGTCAGTATCCGACTCATAGCAACCCTCATAGGGTTTTCAATGGCTGATTGTTTCGGGATTGCCTCAGGAGTGGATTGCCAGGTCCTTCTCCCATTTTTGCGGTCCTGGGAATTGAACTCGGGACCTCAGAGACTGCAGCGCAGTGCTCTACCAGCTGAGCTAAATCCCAGCCATCCATGTCACTAGCTTTTACAAACCTTCCTATCTATTACTGAGTCTGAAAGTGATATCCTTTAGTTTTGCTGAATATCTCATTGGTTATCATTTAAAAATTATTAAACCTTTCATACAAATTCTGGAAGGATAAGTAAAAGAGACATATTGTATCTAAAAATCATCTTATATTGATTTTAAAAATAGATCACATACTTAGAATTCCTTTAAAATTTTATTTTGGTTTCTTTAAAACCATTCTTCCATTTTTCTTGGAGAAATGTATATATACTTTTTATAGTCTGGGGTTTAACCCTGGACTTCCACATGTTAGGCAAGCGCACTACCACTGAGACATACCCCACCCCCTTCCCCTTTTCCTCTTTTTTAAATTTTTTAATCTTGAGACAAGATCTGGCCAAGTTGTACAGGCTGTCTCTGACATTGAGCCTGTGATCCACCTTAAAGGAAAATTTACTTCAGTTTTTACAAACCATTAATTTGGCATCAAGTAGAAAGATGAAGTGCATGCATTCCTGGCATACACTCACTGGCTCCTTGTTATTCTCTAATGATTGACACATGCTCTGTTTAACAGTACCTTTTAACACAAGATCATTAATCACTTTGCAGTTCTTGTCACCTGGCAGGTGTACTTATTATCTCTTCATCTGGAAAACTGGGGACATTGAGGTTTCATCTGTGACGCTTTATTCATTTTTCATCTATAAAACAGCTAGCTTATACTAGCTACTTTACATTTTTTGGGCCTAAAGCCAAGGATAATAGGTTTCTTCATTACTTTTAACACCCCAAATTATAGTTCTTGTTTCCTGTTTTCAAGTAGTGCAGTCATTATTTGTTGTTGTTAGGTGCTGTCGAATCGGGTCTGAGTTATAACATCATAGATAACCTTTAAAAATCTTTATGGGAAGGGTTTCTAAATTTAAAGAAAAGTATGTATTTGTTAGTATTGAATGCACCATATTTCAAAATACATTATATATCCTAGAATAATGCTTATATTTTACTGTAGTATAAAAATGGGAATTCCAATTCCAAAGAAATGTGTTCCACTAATTATTGCTGCACATCTGTCATGTTTATTTAAATATTTCCTTCCCTCTTATGCTGAGAATATACATCAAAAAATGTTTTCCTTTGTGTAATATATTCCCCACTCACCCAAGCCCTGAAAGAGCGTCTGCAGCTGTCAGGAGAAAGTGCTCAGGACAGACTTCGAGAATGAGGGCATTTTAATAGAATTTAACAGCTGGAGAGCAGGCGCGCTCATAAGAGGATCTCTCCAATGAGCTTTGCCTCTTCAACACGCAGCAGCTCTTCCTAGACTGTCATGGGTGTGTAGAAAAGCGAGAGCTACAGCTCAGATATCGCTTAGCTTCTCACTTCCTCTTTCCTTCCTTTCTGCTTTCTCAAGTTCATTCAAGGGCTGTGGTAGCTTCAATGGTACTGGTGGTCACTGCATCCAGAGAGAGGGTTTATGGTGCTTGTATCTCCTTGTGTAGTGAATCTAAGACCCAACAATAAAGGGAACCTGAAATTTAAGTACACAGCAGTGATGTAAACACTTTACAGAAACCAGATTAAGAATGATCTTGATATCATAAACACATGATTTTCTAGGGAAAAAATGTTACTAGTATTTAACCAAGAGAAGTAACCTACTGGTTGATCATATAACCATCTAGTTTTTAAAAATATAGAAGAGTCCACTGGGAAATTATACAACTCAGTAAGAGAGATCAGCAATACAAACTTAACATTAACAATAAATGACTTTTCCATATACTTGTAATGACCAACTAGGCAGTATTGAAATCATTGTTGTTTATATACAAAATTAGCCTCCCCTGTCATTTATGAATACCTGCAGAAGAATTCTAAGTAGGCAAAATAATTAAATAAATTATGCAAAAGAACACAAAATTAGAAGAATTTACAGAGTGACATTTTATTAAAATTATAATGAGATCCTCTCTGGCATAATTGCAAACAGGAGAAGAGATAATGAGAATTACTCTAGTCTTCACTTGGGGCAGATTTTAATTTTTTCACTTTTTTGCATGACCCTTGATAAGTGAGTTGTAAAGATTAATAGCCTGCAGCCATACCACCCTGGGGTGCCATCTCAACAGATCTCAGAAGCTAAGCAGGGTCTGGCCTGGCTAGTCCTTGGATGGGAGACCAGCTGGGAAAATACTAGGTACTGTAGGCATGTGAGAGGATAGGGCACAGCCCACTCCCCAAACAATCAGCCATCAAAAACCCTATGAATACCAGAGAAGCACTGATATGGTGTCAGGTGTGGCACAGTGTCTGGGTAGTTCTTTGTTCTGTTGAACCCAATCAGATGGCACCAAATAAGAACAAGAAGAACAACAATAAACATTAACAACAACAACAATAAAAGAGTACCTGTAAGGCTAAGCTGAAGAAAGTTTGTGAAATCTGGAATATTATCTGTTTGTTTGGACCTTTTATTTTGCTAACAATGAACAATAAATGGTAGGTCCTAGAGAGAGTTCCATTTGAGTCTTTTTTTGGCTGGCAACCAGAAGAGTAAATATATTTTAAAAATTCCAGTTTGCCTTTGGACAACTTCAACTGAAATTCCGACAAGGCCAATGTAGCTTCATGAAATCCCACTCTGAAAATGGCCACGAAGATGACAATAATTGATCTTCCTTCGGTAACTAGTACGGTTGTGTGTGACCAAAAGTGGGAACACAAGGGGACCTTCCAAATCCCCTGTTTCATATTGGGTTTCTTTTGTTTGTTCCTTTTTTCAAACTGAACCGGCTGAAGTACGCTGAAATAATTTTGCCTCAAGGTGGAGCTGTTATATTTTCAGAAGAGGAAAAGGACTTGCAGCCTTTCCGCCTTGTTCTAGAATTTCATTAGAATGCTAAAGAAGGTGTCTGCTATTTCTGATGAGAAATGACAGGATATTACCATTGCTACTTTTTCTCCTCTCTGTTATTCTACAAGACAGTGATAAGTGTTAAAGTTACTGTGCAACAATGACCCACCAGAGTGACTGTGGGTGACTCCGTGGGCCATTCTTGGCTCTTCCAGGAATTGTGTTAGGCAAGGGGCATCTCTTGCCACATCAGGCTACAAATGAGCACCCAAATGTGTACAAGAAGTTGTCAGATCCACCATGTGCCTTTTCCAGACCTTCTACAAACATGGTGTCTTATAAACAGGGCTTCTTGTGTGTGTCCTCTGTTGGACTCATTAGTGCTATTTTAGGTGACCACAGCAGATTTCCATACCATTGTGATGCTGCGTATATGAAATGCTGATATCATCCTATTTATTGATTTACTGACTTGGCTGGTCACAGCCAGGCTTAGCAGTGAATTTTAACAGCAGCTGAGGTAAGAAAATGTCTTCAGAATAAACTGAGAGCGTGATAAAATGTAATGCACCACATTTTATTTTCAATGGAGAGTTAAGGGTGTAGCTCAATGGTACAGCAACTGCCTAGCATGAGCGAGGCCCAAGGGTGATGCTCAGTATCACAAAAACAAGCTTAATAAAACATAGTTTCCCAATGGACAGAGTGTCTCAAAAAGTCCTGGGTGGATGGCGGACCTGGACCCAGTGAGCATGGAAAAGGGCAGAGCAGACTGAAAAGCTGGAAGAAGCAACATTTTCATTTTCCCTCACCTACCTTAACCAGGCCTGCAGCTGTACCACTGTGGCGTCCTACCCTTCAGATCTCAGAAGCTAAGCAGGGTGGGGCTTGGTTAGTACTTGGATGGGAGACCACCTGGGAACACCAGGTGCTGTAGGCTTGGGAGAAGGACCTGGCAGCCCACTCTCAAAACAGTCTGCCATTGAAAACCCTATGAAACAGAGAGCCAGTAACAATAGTGTTTCACCTATTGTACATAGGGTTGCTATGAGTTGGACATCGACTGGATGGCACCTAAGAACAACAACAATTAGATGCCAGAGGACTTGAATATCATACTGATTCAATGAACTTACATATTTATTTATTCTTTTTTTGGCGGTACTGGGGGTTGAACCTAGGGCCTCATGCTTGCATGCTTTTGCAAGTGTTGTACAACTGAGCTGCCGTCTCCAGCCCATTTTTATACTTTTTTGAGACAGGGTCTTGCTAAATTATGCAGATTGCCTCTGGTCTCGAACTTGTGGTCCTCTTGCCTCTGCCTCCCAAGCCGCTGGGATTACAGGCATGAGCCACCGCACCCAGCTAATGAATTTATATTTTAAAAGAATATTCTGGTATTTAGTTTTCTAGGAAATAGGATAGATATTCTTTTAAATTGTCATGGAGCTAAGACAATTTTGTTCTTCCAAATCAAATTATTCTAAGAGTGTACCTTTATATTTTTTTGCTATATTCTATTAAAGAACTGTTCAGTGTAGCACTTTCTTAAGTAATTGAAATGTTTCTGTGCTATCCCCAAATGAAGCTACTAACTTCATATAGATATTGATCACTTGAATGTGGTTAGTGAGACTCAGCAACAATTTTTTTAATGTATTTGATTTTAGTTTTAAAACTTAAATGAACATAGTCATATTTGACTTGTTGTTAGGTGCCGTCGAGTCATGTCCAACTCATAGTCCCCGATTGCCATGTCCATCTCCCATCCTTGCAGTGCTGGGAATTGAACTCAAGACCTCGGAGATTGCAGAGCAGTGCTCTACCAACTGAGCTAAATCCCAGCCCACATGATTTGACTAGTTCCTATCATATGGGACAGTACAACTCCAGAATATACATTAGAATACTCTAATCCTCCTGGGCTGAGATTTAGCTCAGTCGGTAGAGCGGCACTCTACAGTCTCTGAGATTCCAGGTTCGATTCCCAGCACCACGAAAATAGGAGAAGGACGTGGCAATCCACTCCTGAGGCAATCCTGAAACAATCAGCCATTGAAAACCCTATCAGAGTCACTATGAGTGGGACACAACTTGATGGCACCTTACAAAAACAGCAACAATAACAACAATCTTCCTCCCATTCTGTGTGCCTCCTGTCCAACACCAACACACTTTAAAAAGATTTCTCCTTTGAGTTGTTACACTTTAGATCTGGTTGTTTTTAAATAAATCCCACTTTACCAGGAATATTATTAAATATTATTCAAATAAATGATGTATTTGAAAATGCCAGTTCTAAGAAAATACTGTTAGCTAATACTCTCTTTTCTATATGGCACACTCTTCTCTGATCCTAGATTTCAACCTGATTTATTTCAAAAGAAAATGAGTGCAATTTTTTGTTTTTCTTTCCCCAGATGTAAAGGCTCATCCAAATCTCATGTCAATGGGCTTATATTTTAAATGACTTGTGATTGAATTATGTGCCCTTTTAACTATCTACAGGTGCCCATGTGGTAACCTCTTAACCTGTAAGTAAACTAAAAACATGTTCTAGAAATTCCTGAGGTTAGAAGCTTTTTTGGGCCTTGTTCCTAGGAGTTCTAACTCAGGTAGGAACCATTATAGCTGTCAGCCCAGGAGATATTAGATGTGAGCACATTCCAGAAAAGTAGTAATTATGGCTGATGAAAGCAGACACTTCGGAAATATTCTCTCTCCTCAGGATAAGTAAGACAAGTTTTGCTATGCTATTTGTCAGGTATTTTAACTCATGTGTAAGCTTTTGGAAAGTTAATACTGAAATTTCTGTAAGAATTCAAGGAAAATCAGCCCTACTTTCTAGGTTAATTGGCTATTACTTAAACAAACAAATAAATAAAACTAATTAAAGGCTTTGAGTTAGAGTCAGGTCAAGTAACGCAACTGTTCTCAGGCACCATTACTAGGTAGCCAAAATTTTACTAATTTAACAAAGCCAACACGCGAGTTCCCTTACGTGTCTGTCAGCTTGTTGTGCTGTGGGGGGTTGCATGTTGCGGTGCTGAAAACTATGACACCGATATTTCAGATTCCATCCATGGTGGACAGGTTTCAGTTGAGCTTCCGGACTAAGACAGACTAGGTAGAGGGAGAAGGTAGCCCATTCTCCAAACAATTAGCCATTGTTGTTAGATGCCATGGAATCGGTATCCAACTCATAGCGACCCTCATAGGGTTTTCAATGGCTAACTGTTTCGGGTTTGCCTTGGGAGTGGATTGCCAGGCCCTTCTCCCATTTTTGCGGTGCTGGGAATTGAACCCGGGACCTCAGAGACTGCAGTGCAGCACTCTACCAACTGAGCTAAATCCCAGCCCAAATTAGCCATTGAAAACCCTGTAAATAGAAGAGAAGCACTGTCAAATACAGTACTAGAAAATGAGCCCCTCGGGCTGGAAGGTATTCAAGGAACAACTGGGGAAGAATAGAGCCTCAAATTAGAATCAACCTACTGATGAAAATCAAGTAAATTCCCTGGGACCTCTTTTTGCTCACTCAAAATGAGAAGAAACATAGTGGTTGCAACAATGGGCTCAAACACAGAAAGATGCTGCACGGTACAGTGGTGTGTAATGTTTCACTTTGCTGTACTCAGGGTCACTATGATTCAGATCCAACTCGATGGCACCCAGCAACAAACTTGTCAGTCGTGTTTCCAAAACACTTATTACATGCATTTATGGTAATAATAATGATGAATGATGTTTTGAAAACTTATTATATGCCATAGCATATATTATAGCATGCTGTCCCAAGTGTTTTATATATTCTAACTCATTTCTCACCAAAATAGTACTAAGATTTTATATACATGATAACATTAGGTGCATTTTATGGGAGGAGCCGCTGAGGCACAGAGAATTTGAATGGTATGTGTATAGCCATAGGGCTCGCAGGTGATCACAGCAGAGTCAAACAAAAACATGGATTAATTTTGGGTTACAGTGGTTCTGCAATGTACACTCTGAAAGCAAGATTTTTTCAAACTATATAAATTACATTTTAAGATGCACATTCTAATTCTAGTTTAGTAGATCTGGCATGAGCCTTAAAATTCTGTATTTATCCCTTTTAAGAAAAAAAATATAGTTGTTGTTGTTGTTGTTGTTGTTGTTAGGTGTTGTTGAGTCAGGTCCAACTCATAGTGACCCTGTGTATAACAGAATGAAACTCTTCGTGACACTGTGCCATGCCAGGCACTATTGTCAGTGCTTCTCTGCTATTCATAGGGTTTTCAGTGGTGGATTGTTTCAAGAGTGGGCTGCCAGGTCCTTCTCCCTAGCCTGCAGCACCTGGTATTCCCAGGCTGTCTTCCATCCAAGGACTAACCAGGCTGACCTTGCTTATCTTCCATGACCAGGTGGGACTGGATGTCAGGGTGCTATGGCTGCAATACATATCATTAATATCTATATATCTATATATGTATATGTATATCTATATCTATCTATTTATCTATATCTATATCTATCTATATAAATAGATTTATCTATATAAATCTATCTATATAAATATCTATTTATCTGTATCTATCTATGTATTTTTATATATACATATACACACACACATTCATATACATGAAAAATAAAAGAGGGGCTGAGAGTATAGCTCAGTGGTGGAGTGCTTGCCTAGCATGTGTGAGGTCCTGGATACAACACCCAGTACTGAAAAAAAAAATGCCAAATCTTCAAGTGATAGATGTGCTAGTTACCCTGAATTGATTACCACTTGATATATACTTAAATCAAAACATCACATTTAACTCATAAATATGTACAAATATTATGTGTTAATCAGAAGAGTAAAATTAAAAAATAAATGATAGCTACATCATAATTAAATTTGCATATTGGAACACAAAATGCAAACAAATATTTAATGAATCAAATGGATAATGCAAAATTAAATTATGCCCTATGGTAGAATGTTTATGTGACTTAAATCTTCCAAACAAGGGGGATGAGCTTTGCATGATTAATGTACTGGAGAGAAGTGATTGGATTTGTATTTTCGAGTGGGCATAGGGTCTCACTCCTGTAATCCCAGCAACTTGGGAGGGTCACAAGTTCGAGGCTGGAGGTGGCCTACATGTGGGCTGGTGGTGTCGCTCAGTGGTAGAGCACTTCCAAAGCATACATGAGGCCCTGGCTTCATCACCCGGTAAGAAAAAAATAAGCTTTGTGTTTTGGAATCTTCTGTTGGCAAATGAAAAGATTCGCCTCTGAAAGGCAGACACACCATGGAGAGAAGGTACTGGCAATTCAGCTGCGTTCAAAGAGTGTCCTGGACTAGAAAAGATGTGGTCATGTGGGGAGAATGAGACAGGTGTGAGGGATGAGAGAGAATCCACTGGGTCTGGTGGCAAGCTGGTCAGGCAGGCCCTGGAAGAGGGATCTTAAATTCTAATGTCAGCAACATCCATGCAGTGCTAAGCAAGAATATTCTCAGCATCCGGTCAGACTTACTCCTCTGCCACAGACCTGCACCCCAAATCCAGTCAGACTTTCTTATCCTGAAAGGTCCGTGGAGGCATGTACAAGGTCTGATAAAAAAATACCATGAGTGTTTCATTTTGAACGATTAATTACAGTGGAAGACACATTGCCATTAACTACCCTCAAAGTACCCCGCCGGTTTCGCACATAGTTGTCCCATCGTTCTTTCTGAAGCAGTTCTGGAAGTCTTCTTTGTGAGCGTCTTAAGGTGCACTGTCATGGCTGCCCCATGTCCTGAGTCCACTCAAGTGTTTACTTCTCATGGTCGTTTTGACTTTGGGCAAGAACCAGAAGTGCCGTGGTGCCTGATCTGGTGGATAAGGTGGATGAGGACGCACCGTAATGTTTTTATTCAACAGAAATTTCTATACCGGAAGTGCTGTGTGATGTCATGATGGAAGAGGAAACTGCCCATTTCTCAGACCATTCTCTAGGTACATTGCTCTGAAATGCTCTGAAAATACCTTATAACAGTCACAGTTCACTGTAGTGTTCCTGGAGACAAGCTCACTTCCACAACTCCATCAAGGTCAGCAAACACAATTAACATCACCTTGATGTTGGATATCTTTTCCCCAGCCCCCTTTTTATGTTTTTTCCTGAGACAAGGTCTTGCTAAGATACTCAAGCTGCCTCTGGCCTCGAACTCCCTATCGTCCTGCCTCCACCTCCTGCAATAACAGTCATGAACCACTGCGCCCAGCTTGATGTTGATCTTAATTGATGTACTCTTCTTTTGCACAAGAAGAACTGGGTGATTTCCATTAAGAACCCTGACCCTTGGTCTCAGCATCATAACCCTAACCGAAACTTGTCACACATTGTTATTAAGGGTCCATGCGCCTCTTCCCGTATTGAAGATCTCTGCTTTTACTGGCACTTGATAGCAGCATTCTCTGTATGTTTTGATCACTTCTTGTATACACAGAATGCCTCTTATCTGATGAGAAAAATCCATAGAAAAGTAAGCAAGGGTCTGAATAGACGATTCAGAGCAGGAAAAATCTTTTTAGAGCTTCAATCCTATAGAGAAGTATAATAAAGCTAATACTCCTCTTGCTGAGTTTTTATGAGTTTCTGAGCTGAGAACAGCATGCCAGAAGCTATTTTGGGATACAGGGTTTAAAATAATAAGAAAAGCAATAGCAGCATTTGGATGCTCTGGGCATGGTGCAAACAGGCAGCTCTGAGTATCACGCAGTGGGCACTCACTGCTCTGCTCCTCTGGGTTTAGGTTTCTGGGCATAGGATCTGGGTTTTCTTTCCAGACAGAGCACCACACTTGGTTTTTGCTAGGCTCCAATGATGGCAGCACAGAAAGGAAGGGGACACCCATGCTTGGGTGGTGTTTTGCAGTGAATGAGTTGTTAGGTGCCTTCGAGTCGGTATCCAACTCATAGCGTACAACAGGCAAAGCACTATTATCAGTGCTTCTCTGCTGTTCATAGGGTTTTCACTAGCGGATTGGTTTTTGGGAGTGGGTTGCCAGGTCCTTCTCCCGGGCCTACAGCACCTGCTGTTCCCAGGCAGTCTCTCATCCAAGTACTAACCAAGCCTGACCCTGCTTAGCTTCCAAGATCTGATGGGATTCATGCCACAGGGCTATGGCTGCAGGCACTGAATGAGTTGTTGTTGTTGTTAGGTGCCGTCGAGTCAGTATCCAACTCATAGTGACCCTCTGTACAATAGGGAAAACACTATTGTTAGTGCTTCTCTGCTGTTCATAGGGTTTTCAATGGCAGATTGATTTTTGGGAGGGGGTTGCCAGGTCCTTCTCCCAAGCCTACAGCTTCTGGTGTTCCCAGGCAGTCTCTCATCCAAGTACTAACTAAGCCTGACCCTGCTTAGCTTCCGAGATCTGACGGGATCGGATGCCACAAGGCTACAGCTGCAGGCACTGAATGAGTAGGAAAATATAAATAAGAAGAGCCAAAACTTCATTCCAAATAGAATATCAATCCATTAAACAAGTCATCTTTTGGGGGTAAAATTGCTCAAGAGTTTTAGATTTACCAAATCCATCACTATTCCATCTCTATCTTTCTTTTCTGCTTAAATACAGACAAAGAAATACTAAAATTTATTGTGCATCTGTTGTCCTTCAAATGTTTTAATTGAATCACTTTTTAATTTTTTCTTTTCAGAACAGAAAACAGTGTAACTTGTTCTGACTCATTTTTGTTGTTGTTAGGTGCCATCGAGTGGAGTCTGGCTCACAGTCCTCGTAGGGTTTTCCGTGGCTGATTATTTCAGGGTAGCTTCCACAGTGAATTGCTACATCCTTCTCCTATTTTTGCAGTGCTTGGGATGGAACCTGGGTTCTCAGAGAGTGCAGAGCAGTGCTCTACCAACTGAGGTAAACCCCAGCCTTTCAACTCATTTTTAGTGTTCAAGTACTGGACCAGAGTATTATTGTTAGAGTGATTCCTATGCTAAGTGCTGAGAAAGCATCTCTCTCTCTCTTTTTTTTAATTAGAAATTTTTAATGTACATCATAATGTGATTCATTTTGACATGCTTTTCATTGTGACAATTTTCATATATGCAATTTGATAAACATTATTCATATAGGTTACCCCTTACCCTCCCCTATGCTTCCCCCCCTCCCACCCTTCCCATCTAAGTTTCCCATCCAAGTCTTCTCTATATTTTACTATGTAGTATTTTTCTATATGTCCTTGGGTTCCAGTTCTGTTTAAGATAGAAACTTTTCCTGTAGTGGCCTTTGTTTTTATCTTGTTAGAACAATTACATGTGATTTCTAGTCCATTTATATTGATATCATTCTTATCTTCCCTCCCCCCCTTTTATTATGATCTGACCTTTGAGTAGGATTTTTTCCTTCTTGTAATTTTGAATCAGCTCCCTCATATGAGTGAGAACATGTATTGTTTCTCAGAAAGCATCTCTTTCAAAGCCCATTCTAATATATTTTTTCAGGTGTTGAAAGAAAAGCCACTCACATGCTTAGAGAATCATCCATGCCACATTTTTAAGTATTTGAGAATATTTTCTCTTGTCTAACTTTGGTAGTGACTTTTTGCCTGTAAAAATGCTCAGATATTATCAATGGTCATTCTCTGATCCTACTTTTGTATGTTTCCATACTGCAGATTACAATTTAGAAGATTTCATTACATTTGATTGAATATGTTGAAAGTGCCCAGAACCTTTACTACTTGATGAGATTTAAATCAACATTCATTAGACCTTCCTGAAGTTACATTCAATCTAATCTACCTTGCAGAAAGACTAGAAATTAGTAGAGCTTTATCATCACCAGTATTTTTAATATCACACCTGCTTCAAAAGTTAGGACTCTCATTCTTAATCATTTTTGCATAAATGTTCTTCAGTGGAACGGGGCGTGGCGGCACACGCCTGTAATCCCAATGGCTCTAGAGGTGGAGGCAGGAGGATCGCAAGTTTGAGACCAGAGGCAGTCTGTCTAATTTAGCGAGACCCTGTCTCAAAAAGTGTAAAAAAGAAGGGGGGGGGCAGTGCAGTGGTCCAGCACTTCCAAAGCATGCAGGCGCAAGGCCCTGGGTTCAACCCCCAGTACTACACACACACATACACAAAAGTTCTTCAGTGGAAACAGGCAGATACAAAACATTTTTATTCTACTTAATATTTTCTTTTGCAAATATGAACTAATTTTATAGTGGACTGAAAGGTTCTTGTTATTGGTTTATGCCCTAATTACATATGTGTATGTGTATAATTTTCCAGCTTCACTGGGGGTGCAAAATTGTATGGGTTTAAGGTATGCAATGGAATGATTTGATACACATGTATTTTGTGAAATGATTGCATCTATCACCTCACCTTAGTTACCCTTTATGACTTACATATTTTTACTTGGGTATTTCCAACCACAATGTGTGTGTGTGTGTGTGTGTGTGTGTGTGTGTGTGTGTGTGTGTGTACACATATGCTTATAAGATAGCATCATAAATTTATTTTGTGAATTTTTTCTGCTCACATAGGAGTAACATCATCATGGACAGATAATGTTAATGAGTGAAGTAGGCTGATGAAATGTGTGTGTGCACTATCAACATTGATAATGCCCTCAGGAAACTCACCATCACAAAAAATATAAGCTAAGGGGGACCCCAAATAACCCAAACTGCCAAAGATTTTATAAGTCAGGTTTAATGTATGATATTTCAATATTTTACCTGCAGCCATATCACTGTGGCATCTGATCCCATCAGATCTTGGAAGCTAAACAGGATCGGGCCTGGTTAGAATTTGGATGGAGACTGCCTAGGAATACCAGGTGCTCTAGGCTTGGGAGAGCAAGCAACCCACTCCCCCCAAAATAATCAGCCATTGAAAACCCTATGAATAGCAGAGAAGCACTGATAATAGTGCTGGGCATGGCACAGTGTTGGGGAGTGTGTCATCTGTTGGACATGGGGTTGCTATGAGTCAGATGTGACTTGATGGCACCTAACAATAACAACATTTCAGTATTTAATATATCAGCAACTTCTAGTTTTTTTTTTTTTAACCTGTTTTTTCAAAAATCTTTACTCACAAATCAGTATAATGATGGTCAGTTTGAATGGTACATGTGTGGTAAAATAGATTATGGAAACTATCATATTTACTACAAAACAATTATTTTATATGAGCAAGCCATCGAATATGCAACCTCTTGCAATAACTAGATGGGTCCAACTCGATTCTCTGAAGATAACTGCTTCTCAACAAGTTTTGTCTCAGATCCAATCCACTGTGCCCTACCATTGTACTTAACTAATGACTCCACAGCCTGCAGCCATAGTCCTGTGGCATCCGATCCCATCAGATCTCTGAAGCTAAGCAGGGTCGGGACTGGTTAGTACCTGGATGGGAGACCGCCTGGGAACACCAGAAGCTGTAGGCTTGGGAGAAGGACCTGGCAGCCCCCTCCCCAAAATCAATCTGCCATTGAAAACCCTATGCACAGCAGAGAAGCACTGACAATAGTGTTTCCCCTGTTGTACAGAGGGTCGCTATGAGTTGGATACCGACTCGACGGCACCTAACAACAACAACAACAATGACTCCACAGGTGAGAACTGTAGGGATAGTGAGGCATTTTTTCATCAAAAATCTGTCCAGTCTCTTCTTTATTCCCCCGGATTTTTGTGCAACCTGGGAAAGTGGTGTCTTTGGTGATATGTTGGAGGAACATCAGCTACACTTGCTTCCTAATGCACACTCCTGTGACTGACAAATAAATCTTCCACTTCATTATCACCTAAAGACAGAGGATCTCTTGTATGACATTGGAAAATTCATCTTTATACCTAAAAATGTAATATTTTCAGAAGGCTTATACCTTGGATATTCCATAGAAAATAAAACAATAGAGTACATTCTCATCATCAAGTGTAAGTGGACCCCATTCACAGAGAATGTAGGATAGTGTATCGTGAGCAGATCCAAGAAGAACAAAAATTTTAGCCAGCCTTCTACAAGTTTTGTCATGCAGTCTCCAGGATCATTCTGTCACCAAGGCCATAATTTCCAACTACTGAGCTTTCCTCTTTATTTCCAACTTTTGTAGTCCAGTCACCAGTAATTATCAGTACATCCCGATTGCATGTTTGATCCATTTCAGATTGTGGGAGCTGGTAAAAATCTTCCCTATCTTCATTTGTGGCCTTCGTGGTGGGTGTGTAAACTTGAATAATAGTCATAACTGGCCTTCCTTGTAGGCGTATGGATATTATTCTATCACTGACAGCACTGTATTTCAGGACAGATCTTGACATATCTTTTTTGATGATGAATGCAACCCCATTTCTCTTTAATCTGTCATTCTCAGCATGTTTTTTCAAAAATCTTTATTCAAAGATGAGTATAATGATGGTCAGATTGAGTGGTACATGCGTGGTAAAATAGATTATGGAAACTATCGTATTTACTACAAAACAATTATTTTATATGAGCAAGCCACTGAATGTGCAACCTCTTGCGATAACTAGACGGGTCCAACTAGACTCTCTGAAGATGACTGCTTCTTCTGACTGATTATCTGACTGATTATCAGATTCAAAATGGCCCAAGCCAATCCATTTTAGCTCACTGATGCCTAGAAGGTCGATGCTTATGTCTCCTTCTCCCTTATGATGATTTGTAATTTTCCTAGATTCATACTATGTGCATTCCACCTTCCAATTATTGTTGTTGTTAGGTTTCTTATTTATTTATTTATTTTTTCGCAGAACTGGGGATTCGAATCCAGGGCCTCACACTTGCATGCTTTGCAAGTGCTACACTGCTGAGATGCACCCCAGTCTGTTTTTTACTTTGTATTTTGAGGCTGGATCTCATTAAGTTACACAGGTTTCCTTTGGTCTTGAACTTGTGATCTTCCTGCCTCTGCCTCTGGAGTCTCTGGCATGAGCCACCATGCCCAGCCCCCAATTATTCTTTATTCAGTCTCTCAAGCATTAGCTCATCAGGCCCTTCCTAGTTTTAGTCAGAATGTTTAGCTATTTCCTTATATAAGAATATCTCTATTCCCATTATCATGTTTATCATGGTCATTATCATTATTATTATTTCAGTGCCATATATATGCTTTATAATTATACATCTACAGCATCCTTATGTAATTGCTAAATTGAAGTTTAAGCTGCATAACATTAAAGAATCATATCCACGTGTCTTTAGTGCTGACCACACATAGTGCCAGTCAATTACAATTAGCCATTAAAAACCCAATGAATAGCAGAGAGGCACTAATAATAGTGCTTTGCCTGTTGTACATGGGGTTGCTATGAGTTGGACACCAACTCAACGGCACCTAACAACAACAACAACAACAACAACAACAACACAATATTCCATGGGACAGCGGATGATGATGTGAGTTCCTATGAGGGTTAGATGATCAATAATAGGTGGCATATTTAAGGCAGATTTTAGACCAAGAGAAAGGCATGAAAGAAGAGGAGATATCCAGATATTGCTAAATTTCTAACTTTTTAAAACTGGATGACAGGAGAGATCACAGGAAGAAGTAAAAATTTAAAATAAAGGCACTAACTTTGAGATTTTCCTCGGTCAGACCTCAATCAGGAAAACAGAAAATACACTGTGCCAATTTTAAGTTGGGCTGGGATTTAGCTCAGTGGGTAGAGCGCTGCGCTGCAGTCTCTGAGGTCCCAAGTTCAATTCCCAGCACCGCAAAAATGGGAGAAGGACCTGGCAATCCACTCCCAAGGCAATCCCGAAACAGTCAGCCATTGAAAACCCTATGAGGGTCGCTATGAGTCAGATACCGACACGAGGGCACCTAACAACAACAATTTTAAGTTATTGCCTCTTCATTCTAAATTCATCCCTTAGCACGTGCCCTCCAATAACAAACTGCTGAAGTCCTTGTCTTTAAGCCGAGAGCAATGCTCAGCTTTGTCCCTAGAGGGCACTGGAGTCACATCACAGCAGGAAGCGCTTCTCTTCTGGTTTGGAGTCTTGCCCTCTCTGGTTTTTGCTGCATGCTGCCCATGGTGTGGGTGTGTGGGGAAAGCGTGCGGTGGTGCTCTGTCCGGCCACGTAACCAGAGGGCACAGTGGCCTCACAGGCCACGCCCGAGCCCCATGACCACCTTGGCAAAGCTTCTTCTCCCCATGCCAAACACCCTGAGATTACATGCTCCATGCCTGGCATCCGTGGCCACCCCCAGACTTCCTCTGTGTGCCCACCTGCCTACCAGCTTGGCCAGCCTGCACCCGGGAGGTTTGCTCATTTCCTGCTTGTCTGGTAACTGCAGACCAGCTCTGGCCCAGAAACCATAACAAACTTCTCTGCTGCCCATCCCATGTGCTGTGACCACACGTTCTCCAGCCAGAGGGGAACCTAGTTGAGGAAATGATTCCCCTGTCTCAGTTTGCCCTTCTTTGGCCCTATGATTCATTTAGAGTTCCTGCCACATCTTTATAGTTATTCTGCCACTATAGCCCAATAATTCTTTCATATTAAGTTTCTCTTGTGAAATTAATTTACTGTGTGGTTTCTGTTTCCTAATTAGATCAAGGATGATACACACACTTAATTAAAAATAACATGGTACACAGGGAAGAGGACATACAGGTCTGAAGAGCTGAGAAGTAAACCAGGGGCCTCTCTTGCATCCGACAGGTGAGCAGCTGCAGGAAGTTGCTGCTTTCAGTAATCTGCAGGCACAAAGAGGGGACAGGATGTTACTAGAACCACAGTGACCCACTGGAAGGAAACTATGTGGACCTCTCTGGGATGATTCAGAACTACTGAGGAGAGGCCATTGGCATCTGAGACCTTGTCTCTATATCTTGTTTCCTTTTCTCCATAGATCAGTTTCCTGTAGGGGTTCCATTGGTTAAAACCAGGTAGAAACCATCTGATAAAGTTGCCTGGGAAGTTCATCTCACCAATGTCTCCTCTGAAAACCTGGAGAACCAAGAAAAGGAGATGAAGCGTTCACAGAGCAGAGAGATCAATGGTTAGCATTTCTAGGGGGAATATGCCCCTCTTTAGTGTTTGTGCCTTTTCCTGGCGCAACTACTTTTTAACATTGCTAATCTTTGTTGTTTGAAACAAACATGCGCATCATTAAGCACAGAGTTAGGAAGAGATGCACATTGGCACAGCCATATTTCAAGCTTTTAATATATAACTTCTGTATACTGAAATGACCTCAACAGCTTATATTACTGTCTGGATCTAAGATGTCCCTCAAAGGTCATACGTTTGAATATTTGATCCCCAGCTGGTGGTGTTGTCACTTTGGGGGGTGGGATCAAACTTTGAGGAAGTAGGTCACTGAGGGTGAGCCTTTGGAGGTTCTACCCCAACTTGTGATTTCTTCCTTGCTCCCTGCCTCCCTTCCTCTCTCTCTCTCTCCTCTTGATCCACCATGATGTCAAGCCATCTGATTGATACCTGCCTGGCTGATGCCCCTTCCTGCCTCTATGGACTAAGATCTGTGAGCCTCCAAATAAATGATTCATCCCATAAGTTTCTTTCAGTCATTTTCTCTGCCATAGCAATGTACCAGCTAACTAATACCACAGACATAACAGTAAAACAATACAATTATTCAAAAGCAATCATTTTACATGTAATATTTGTTTTGAGCATAATTATTTTTTGCAAGCTTGTGTGATTTAGTTGTTAATAATGTCTGTGTTGAGCCTGCAGCTGTAGCCTTGTGGCATCTGATCCCGTCAGATCTCGGAAGCTAAGCAGGGTCTGGCCTGGTTAGTCCTTGGGTGGGAGACCGCCTGGGAACACCAGGTGCTGTAGGCTTGGGAGATGGAGCGGGCAACCCACTCTCAGAAATCAATCTGCCATTGAAAACCCTATGAACAGCAGAGAAGCACTGACAATAGTGTTTCACCTGTTGTATGTAGGGTCACTATGAGTCGGATACTGACTTGAAGGCACTAACAACAACAACATCTGTGTTTAACAATTGGGTCTTGGGAGTTATTGTGAGCTGGCTCTGGTACATTGTTTGGCTTTGGGGGAGGTCAGTGGGAGACAGGGAGTGCATAATTTGGTATATGGATAAGACTCTTAGGAAAGTAGTCCAGAGAGATGACTGAGATTTTAGAATTATCACCAAGTAAGTGATACTAAGGGGCTGGGATTTAGCTCAGTTGGTAGAGCGCTGCGCTGCAGTCTCCGAGGGCCCGAGTTCAATTCCCAGCACCACAAAAATGGGAGAAGGACCTGGCAATCCACTCCCAAGGCAATCCTGAAACAGTCAGCCATTGAAAACCCTATGAGGGTCACTGTGAGTCGGATATCTACTCAATGGCACCTAACAGCAACAACAAGTAATACTAAACGTGACGGAAAAGGGACAAGTGGATCTAAAAGAAGTTGAGTAGCTAATCGTGGCCATGACCAACACATTATGTGGTGGTTAACATAGAAGTATCCCCTAAAGAAGATGGATAAGTCTCATCCAGGGACAGGAGACCAGGATGCTGCCCCACTCATGTCTATTCCCCACTATACTTGTCAATTTTGGGAAATTCAATATAAAAAAATAGTTCTTATAAAACATACACAAGAGAAATCAGAGACACTCACTTTTTATATCAAAGCACTGCAAGTCAATAAAAGATTTGTCACAGAGTTTCTTTAGGCAAAAGCCTCCCTAATATACTTAATTGTGGTATATTATATTAATATTTATACATGTATTAATATGTCACATACTTAATATGTTTTATATATGTAACCTGAAGGACCTGGCAATCCACTCCCAAGGCAATCCCGAAGCAATCGGCCATTGAAAACCCTATGAGGGTCGCTATGAGTCGGATACCGACTCAATGGCACCTAACAATAACAACAATAATATATTTATCTATGAGTGTGGTTTGGGACAATGCCTTTTTTTTAAAGTACTCCTTTAACCTAAAACATGTAGGGTATACTTAAATACTCTATTTTTTTCCAAGTGTATATATTGGTATCCTGGACAAACATTATGATTATTACCAATACCAGTGACAAAAGTTGCTTTAACATTTCCTAAAATTTTCAGATAGAGTTTAGCTCAGTGGGTAGAGCACTGTTATGCACTCTCTGAGGACTTGAGTTTGATCCCCAGCACTACAAAAATGGGAGAAGGACATGGCAGTCCACTCCCGAAGCAATCCTGAAATAATCAGCCACTGAAAACCCTAGGAGAGTTGGACCTGACTCCATGGCACCTGAAAACCAACCAACAATAATGTGTAGATAAATAAAATTTTAGCCTGCAGCCATGCCACTCTGAGATCTGATCCTGTCAGATCTCGGAAGCCAAGCAGGGTCGGGCCTGGTTAGTACTTGGATGGGAGACCACCTGGGAACACCAGGTGCTGCAGGCTTGGCAAAAGGACCTGGCAACCAACTCCCAAAAATCAATCAGCCATTGAAAACTCTGTGAATAGCAGAGAAGCAGAAACAATACTGTTTTGCCTGTTGCACCTAGGGTCGCTATGAATCAGACGCTGAGTCGATGATACCTAACAACAACGAAAAGTTTTCAGAAGCCGATACCTAGATGTTCTAATGAATGCTAGACATCTAAAAAACAATCAATCAATTCACAATTAAAAAGTATGCATTTGAAGTGAAATAAACCAGACCCCAAAAGAGAAATATCACATTTTCTCTCATATGTAAATGCTAGACTTTAATATGCACTATATATGTATATATAGGGAGAAGGGCCTGGCAATCCACTCCCAAGGCAATCCTGAAACGGTCAGCCATTGAAAACCCTATGAGGGTTGCTATGAGTCAGATACTGACTCGAAGGCACCTAACAACAACAACAACAACAGGTATATATGTGTGCATATATATATATATATATATATATATATATATATATATATATATATATATATATATAATATCTTAATATAAACATGTCATGAAAGTAGAAGGGGGATTATTTGGGGAAAGAAAGGGAACTAAAGGGAGGGGAAGGAGCAGTAAGAAAGGACAATGGAAGGGGAGAAAGACAAATACCACATGTTTTCTCTGACAGGCATAACCTAAATTTAAATATACGTATACAAGTTATTCAAGCAAAATGAGGACTGTGTGTGGGAAGGAAAGAGATCAGCAGGACAGGAGAAGGGGAACAGGACAGGGTAATGGGGGATGACCATGAACAATGTGCAGTGATATGCATATACAGAAACATCACAATGAAACCCATTAATTTGTACATTAACTAAAAAATATTAAAAAGAGAGAAGAAGTGTGTGGTTAATTATGATATACTCCTGGATCCTGGAAAAGCAAACAAATATTACTCTAAAGGAGAAAGACCAAAGGAAACTTGCTTATGAGCATTTACGGTTTTCCTTTTGCACCTGTGTATCATGTTTAACCTTATATGTAGACTTCCGGGGGAAGGAGGCAAGACACAAAGGAGGGAGGGGTTGCTATGGGAGCTTTTGATTGACAGGTGAAGAAGAGGAAGGCTGGGCCCCACATCCCTCTACCTATGACTATTACTTTATTCACTTATTCAGGAAAGGAAGGCAAAAGTGAGGCAGGAAGATTGTGAGTTCAAGGCCACACTGGGCTAGATAGACAGATGTTGTATAAAGGAAGAAGGAGAAGGAGAAGGAGAGGGAGAGGGAGAGGGACAGAGAGAGGAAGAAGAAAAGGGAGAAGAAGAAGGAGAGGAAGAAGGAGAAGAAGAAGGAGAGGAAGAAGAAGGAGAAGAAGGAGAGGAAGAAGGAGAAGAAGAAGGAGAGGAAGAAGGAGAGCAAGAAGGAGAAGAAGAAGGAGAGGAAGAAGAAGAAGGAGAGGAAGAAGGAGAAGAAGGAGAAAGAAGAAGGGAAGAGGAAGAAGAGGAGGAGGAGGAAAAGGAGAAGAGGAGGAGGAGGAGGAGGAGGGGGAGGGGGAAGAAACTGTGTTGAGAAGGGAGCATTTTGAAGGAAGAATTTGTTAATTACTTTATACCATTAATTCCTACTTTGTCAAGGTCATATCACGGTATGACATTTGTAACTTCCTTCTTTTGCATGCTGACTGAAGCGTCCTGCTGAACAGATACAACATAGCTTTTAAAATGGATTACAGCTAAATTATTCATGGTACAAGCCACACTGAGGGTTGATGGCTCCAAAGTTTGAGTGTGAGAGAATATATTTCATGTACTTTTCTTTTCCTTCAAAGAAGAAGCTTATAAAACTTTCTAAAATAGGCATGGGGAAAAAATGTTAATAGCACCTTCCTCCTGAAATTTCAGCTCTTTATCAGCAAGATAAAGAACAGCAATATGTTGATGTCTTGCAGTTCTTTGTGCTAACAGGATGCTTCAACACACTCTCCAGGATGCTGCTTACCAAGGACAGAAGAAAGACGGGCATTCCTTGACAGATGAAAATGTTTGATCTCACTGTTCACACAGCACAATTAAAATAAAATGTAAATACAGGTGCAAAAGAGCACTGATTATATCATTATTTTTGTTTAATATTATCTATTATGGGCTAGAGATTATTGAGTTTTTACCTTACCATTGAAGGGAATTTTTTGTTTTGTTCCATAAATTATAAGAGAGCAATGTAAATATATAAATATAAAAGACTTACTTTTATTTACCATTAAAAGTGTACTGTTGAAGTTTTACCTATTAATTTGAATGCTTAACGAATGGACAGGAAGCTAAATATGACCAGCTAAAGCCTTATTTATCTCAGCCAACAATGAGAAATGACATGAGGGTGCATATATATCGTATCTTTTAAAATAGGAAGATTAGTCTTTTGCATCTATTTAATGAGATAAGATAATTTTATGAGATAAGATGGGCTCACAAGATTACAATATTATTCTGCATAGCTGTTTCTGGCCAATAATACTATAGCTGATAGCAAATTTTCATTACATTTCCTATTTCCAGGGATTGCTGAAAGAAAATGACCTAGAAGGAGATAATGTACCACATTTCCAGTTATGTACATTTCTATAAACTGAGAATAAGTTTGAGAAAGACTGCATTGTACTTATCTGAGTAAGGAAGTCCAGCTATAATACTTTCATCAGTAACCCAGAATTCAATAGCAGATCCAGACCTAGCAGCCCTTAGGCTGGGTTGGATTCCACACATCCGGTTAAAGTGCGCACAGGAAGGAACGTACCCTTACGACATGAACATTAGTGACTGGAAGACCTTTTCTCCACTTTTGGAATTATGTTTCCAGACAGCTAGTATTTTAGCTCCATAATTCTCACTTTGATCTCCATCTTTTGTAAACTTTAACCTCAGACACCCACAATAAATGATTATTTACTTCGAAAATTTTGATTTGGGGAACGCACAAAGACATTAAAGCTATACCTAGTGCTATACCTAGCTATACCTAGCTAATACCTAGTGCTATTTCAAGGAGGATCTGTAGTTATAGCATCGGAGCATCCAATCCCATCTGATCTCAGAAGCTAAGCAAGGTGGGCCTGGTTAGTACTTGGATGGGAGATCACCTGGGAATACCAGGTGCTGTAGGCTACAGAGGAGGACCTGGCAACCCACTCCTGAAACAATCCGCCATTGAAATCCAGATGAATAGCAGAGAAGCACTGACAACAGTGCTGGGCATGGCACAGTGTTGGGGTTTTGGTCCCAACTCCATAACACCTAACGACAACAACATTGCAAGGAAGATAAAGAACGACATTGCCCTGCAGCCAGGCAGTGTTCTTCACACATTCTCAGTCCTCCCAGACAGCACTCCATGTTCTGATCCCCACTTAAAATGTACTCAAGGTGACTTATTCTGGGTTCTACTTGCTACTTATTTAAAGGAACTTTAGGGTGGAATTATCTAAAATATTCCTGCTTAAATTACTACAAATTAGTCACAGTTATTGTTTTATTCTCCCATGTAATAATGAGGGCTAACAGGTGGAACTCCTTATTCAATTCATTCCAAAACTATTCAGTGAGAATCTATCACCTGCCCATACTACGCAGGCTTCTGGAAGATGAATAAAACAATTAGCCACCAACTTCCTTAAAGGTCACAGCTTTGACTGGAAAGTACCATGAGTACACTGGAAACACATGATTGAAGTTTTGATGTTAAAAGGAGTCACAGAAAAAGTAAATTTGGGTGGGGTCCATGACCAAAATGTCTGGAGAAGGCAAGATGGAGCCAGCTCTTAGAGCATGCACATAATATGTATGGGTAGAAGAAAAGGCAACATGTTCACTAGTTATAGGCTGGGCATGAACAGGTAGGGTTTCCCTGCGTTTCACTGTGTCTGTAGTAATAAACCTGGCTTGGGAGAAGGACCCAGAAACCCACTCCCAAAAATCAATCAGCCATTGAAAACTCTATGAGTAGCAGAGAAACACTGACAATAGTGTTTCCCATGTTGTACATAGAGTCACTGTGAGTTGGTCACTGACTTGATCGCACCTAACAGCAATAACAACAACATGACTGTTGTCATACAATCATTTTTGGTAGCTTCCTCTTTCAGTCACAGAAATGTTCCAGTGTAAGATAGATTGCACAGCTTATCAATGATGGAGGGATATTATCAGAATAACTAAAGAGAACTATTTTGCAGGCAATTGTCATTGTTGTTAGGCACCATCGATTAGAGGATCATAAGTTTGGGTTGGTGGTGTCCCGCCAGGTTGTATGGGATCCTACATTTACATATAATGTGGCAGACAAGACTGAGAGATTTTACCAGAGTTGGGAAATGGCAAAATAAAAGTGATGTTGAGCTGGGGGAAGTGGTTCATGCCTTTAATCCAAGTGATTTGGGAGGCGGAAGAAGTAGGATGGTAGATTTGAGGCCAGAGGTGGCCTGTGTAATGTAGTGAGACCCTGTCTCAAGATAAAAAATTGAAAAGGAGCTGGCAGAGCCAGTCTGGAGTGGAGTGCATGTAAAAAGTATGTGTGAGGCCCTGGGTTCATCTCCCAGTACCAAAAATATAAAAAGTAAAGAGGGAAAGACGAGAGAGAGAGAAAGAGAGAGGGAGAGAGACAGACAGAGAGAGAGAGAGAGAGAGAGAGAGAGAGAGAGAGAGAGAGAGACAGAGACAGAGAGAGAGACAGAGAGAGAGACAGAGACAGAGAGAGGAAGCCACCAGAAGAGTGATGTAGAGAGAGATTAATCTGGTATAAAATACCATATATTCTCTATTGTGCCTGCAGTCATAGCCCTGTGGCATCCGATCTCAGAAGCTAAGCAGGGTCGGGCCTGGTTAGTACTTGGATGGGAGACCACCCGGGAATACCACATGCTGTAGGCTTGGGAGAAGGACCCGACAACCCACTCCCAAAAGTAAATCTGCCATTGAAAACCCAATGAACAACAGAGAAGCACTGACAATAGTGTTTTGCCTGTTGTACTTAGGGTCATTATATGAGTTGGATACCAGCTCGATGGCACCTAACAATAACAACAACAACAACAACAACAACAACATTCTCTATTGTAATTCACATACTTGAACAGTTTTAGAGGGCTATAAAATCAGATGCTGATTAGAAATGCATGTGAGTTAGATTTCTGCAAGATCTCTCCAGAGAGTTCTCCACGGTGAATCCTATCTGAACACAATTCCACTCCACATCTGATTTTGCGGCCCTCTAAAACTGTTGAAAGGATGCAGATTACAATTGAGAATATATGGTAATAATAACCTAATGTATGTATGTTGTTGTTTTCAGGTGCCATCAAGTCAGGTCCGACTCGTAGGCACTCTATGTACAACAGAACAAAACACTCCCTGACACTGTGCCATGCCTGGCACTATGTCTGTGCATCTCTGTTGTTCACAGGGTTTTCAATGGCTGTTTTGAGATTGTTTGAGGAGTGACTGCCACATCTTCTCCCATTTAAAACTAGAACTGAGTTTGTTCAGCTATTGGCTATCTCTGTTTTTAGTCAAACACAATCCTGAGGACATTTAAACGATCAAATATCATTAGACACACTTTAAGTATAATGAAGGGCTGGGATTTAGCTTAGTTGGTAGAGCATTTACTCTGCACTCTCTGAGGACCCAGGTTTGATCCCTAACACCGCAAAAACAGGAGAGGGATGTGGTAATCCACTCTCAAAGCAATCCCGAAACAATCAGCGAATGAAAACCCCGTGAGGGTAGCTATGAGTCCGACTGACTGGATGGCCCCCAACAACAACAACAACAAAAGTATAATGAAAGGGCCTCGCACATGTTGACAAATGCTCTGCTAACAAACCTCACCTCCAGCCCCTTTTTAAATTTTATTTTGAGATAGAAACTTACTAAGTTTTGTAGGCTGCTCTGGCCTCAAAATTGCTGTCCTCCTGCCCCAGCCTCTGGAGTCACTAGGGTTGTAAGTGTGGTTGTGCCAGGCCTGTTCCTCTGTTCCCCCAATATGTTTTGATTTTTTTGGTATATTTTTATTTTTGCAGTGCTGCAAATCAAATCAACACCCTCCACATGTTAGGCAAGCACTCTACCATGGAGCTGTACCCTCAGCAATAATTATATACCTATTTGTGATCTATTCCTTGGGATGAGCTGTAAAAACCGACCAGCCGCTAGGTGTGGTGGGTATACACCTGTAGTCACAGCTCTCAGGAGGCTGAGGCAGGCGGATCATAAGTTTGAGGCCAACCTGGGCTACAGAGCAGAACGTTGTCTCAAGAAACAAACAAACAAAAGTGCCGAGAAGGTGATGTTGATTGAGAGCATTACATCTATAATAGTCACCTTACTGAACTGATATCACAGCATTAATATTATAAATGATAATTTAAACATGCTGAGTTCCCTAAATGAATCTTTAAATTCAATATAACATCAGACAAAATTACAAGTTATTTTTAGAACTTCATAAACTGACTATAAGCTTTTTCTGGAAGAGTAAAGAATAATCATGGTAAGATTTTAGGGGAGAAAATAAAAACTTCAGTAATGACTTGACAACCTATCAAATGTTTAAACATGTCATAGCTCACCTTAATTTTAAAAACTTGGCATTATTGCATGAATACCCGTGTTCAGAATCAGAAATATGGAGGAAGAAAGAGAAGTACTATAAAAGGGCTGAAAATAAAGATTATTCAGTAACTTGTGCTGGCCCAGATGAATCCCTGGTTGGAATTAGACAAAGATGTCTCCTCACATCTACTCTTGCAGTAAAATGCCAAATGCATAAAACTTTTTCAAGCTAAATAAATGAATACTAAGTTTCAGAAGAGAAGTATTTTTATTTGTTTTGTATGATCTGGGTATGGTACATGAAAATCAAAAACCATAAAGGAAAAAACTCTTACTAAAATATTAATAAATTTCTTTTTAAACTTATATATGCTGCTGGTATTTCAGACATGTGCAGGGCCACCTACTGGACAGGTTTCAGCTGAGCTTCCAGATTAACACAGACTAGGGAGAAGGACTCAGCAGCCCACTCCCAAAACAATCGGCCACTGAAAACCCTATGAATAGCAGAGAAACAGTGTCAAATATAGTGCTGGGAAATGAGCTCCCCAGGATGAAAGGCATTCAAGAAATGATTGGGGAGGAGTTGCCTGCTCGAAGTAGAGTCAACCTTAGTGATGGGAATGGAGTAAAGCCTCTGGCACCTCCTTTTGATGCTGTGGCACAACTCAAAATGAGAAGAATCATAGTGGCTGCAACAATGGGATCAAACATAAAAAGATCACGTGCATGGCACAGTGTTGGGTAGTGTTTCTTTCTGTTGTACCTGGGCTCACTATGAGTGGGATCTGACTGGATGGTACTGGACAACAGCAAAAACAACATGACAAAAATAATTCCATCACTAAAAATTTTAAATTGGGAAAATGGGAAATTATAAATTTCAAAACACAAGCTTTATTCAATTTCTATGCAGAAGAGGCAAACCAATATAATTTATATTAAAATGCACATAGTAATCAGAAGTAAGCCTGCAGCTGTAGCCCTGTGGCATCCGAACCCATCAGATCTCGGAAGCTAAGCAGGGTCAGGCTGGGTTAGTACTTGGATGGGAGACCACCTGGAAACACCAGAAGTTGTAGGTTTGGGAGAAGGACCTGGCAACCCCCTCCCAAAAATCAATCTGCCATTGAAAACCCTATGAACAGCAGAGAAGCACTGACAATAGGGTTTCCCCTGTTGTACAGAGGGTCGATATGAGTCGGATACTGACTCGACGGCACCTAACAACAACAACAACAATCAGAAGTAAAAGAGGCAACCTTTATAGTTTTTTTTTAAATTTGAAAAGTTAGAACAGAATATCAATACACATAGCTAATAACAAATAGCATCAGCCCAAAGAAAATACACAAAATGCTTAAAATAATTAAGTATCGTATTTTGTTATCAAATTTACAGACCCTACACAAATTGATCGGATGCCACAGGGCTACAGCTGCAGGCAATGAGGAAATTGCCTGGGGCTTTGTGATCTGCTCATTGATCACCCTATAAGGAACAGATAAAGTTGTTGTTGTTGTTGTTGTTGTTAGGTGCCGTCGAGTCGGTATCCGACTCATAGTGACCCTCATGGGGTTTTCAATGGCTGAGTGCTTCGGGATTGCCTTGGGAGTGGATTGCCAGGCCCTTCTCCCATTTTTGCGGTGCTGGGAATTGAACTCAGGTCCTCAGAGACTGGCTCAGTGGGTAGAGCGCTGCGCTGCAGTCTCTGAGGCCCTGAGTTCAATTCCCAGCACCACAAAAATGGGAGAAGGGCCTGGCAATCCACTCCCAAGGCAATCCTGAAGCACTCAGCCATTGAAAACCCTATGAGGGTCACTATGAGTCGGATACCGACTCGAGGGCACCTAACAACAACAACACACAAATTGATTATTCTCTGCATAAGGAATGTTGGGAAAAAGAAGAACAATTATTTAATGTTCATGGGCAAGCAATTAGACAATAATGAACGATATTTAAAACATTGACAGTATTTGGTATATTAGCTCATTTCTAGAAACTCTTTACATTTGCTTCTACATAAATGATTAATATTGCAACGTAGTTATATGAAAAGAAAAATTTATAAAAATAATCTAGATCTTAACTACTAGGAAATTGTTTAAATAAATATGTTCATACAGTGAATATACATTGAGTTGCTAGGAAGTCCTTATAAAGAATTATGTAAATAATTACAAGTTATTATGGAAAATATATACAATATTTTACCAAGTAAAATATGCTAGTGTCAAAATATTACATATTATACAGCACATGGGTTTTTCCTTATAAAAGCATACTATTATTTAAAATGCTAGTAAAGAAAATATCTGGAATGATACTCATGAAATAAGTCAATTTGAGAAATTGAGGGAGAAAAACTGGAGCATTAGATATTTTTACTTTGTGTATAGGTATTGTTTTTCTTTTACACATGACATAGATATTAATATTTGTACTGCATTTACATAATGTTTTTCTTTATAATGGCCTGTGTACAGCTATTTTACAACAAAACAACCTGAAAATATATTGGTTTTGTTTTAAATTAGACCTTTATTATTGTAAAAATTGCTTTCTTACCTAAATAATTAAAATTTAGATTTTTTTTTTTTTGTGGTACTGAGGGTTGAACTCAGGGCCTCATGCTTGCATGCTTTGTAAATGCTGTGCCACTGAGCTGAACCCCCAGCCCATATGTTTTACTTTTTGAGACAAGGGTCTTGCTAAATTACGCAGACTGCCTCTGCCTCCTGAGTCTCTGGTATTATAGGCATGTGCCAATGCGCCCGGCTCAAAATTTAGTATTTTTCAAACCAAATTTTTAATATTCATATTTTTAAATATTTTATCTCTGGTTATACTTTTCTTAACTGCCTACATTTTTCTTTTCCTATCTCCTAGCAATAGAAATAATTTAGTTTAAAAATATGTTTGCGGAAGAAAAAATACTCTTTATTGTGATAGACTTTAACATTTTTTCCTCTCACTATTAATGCGTACTGTATGAATGCTGCAGACAGAAGTAATGTATTTGATAGCATTATTAGTAGCCTGCAAAGTTGTTCATCGTTAACTGACTTACACTGAAATATTTGATCCCATCCGGGTTTTTAAAATTGTGAGTCCCTGGGTCTATGTTTATTTTCATAGTTCATCTTATACAACTTTACAGTTGTGTTGTTATGCAATAAAAAAAATGGTACCCTCATAACACCCCAATACATTGAAGCAGCTAATTAACTCTCCTGGATGAGCAGTACACTCAGGAAGTAGTGTAGGTAGCTTAATTACTAGTAAAGCAGCAAAATGGTTACAAAGAGCTTTGAACTCTCCTAGTGACCTAATGAAGTCATGCAAGCCAACCAGGTGTTTTTGTTTAGGGTTCTTTTACTGGTTTGTTAGGGAATAAGAGAAAGACCTCTATAACTCATAGCCAACATGCAAAGCAGCTTTCACTTTCTCAAGTAATATGGCCCTTGATACCGGAGCAATGCTTTTTGCTAGAGCCCTACGGACCACAGAGACACCCCTCTGTTCCAAAAAATGTGATTCTGATTATCTCATTGGAGAATGTTGTTGATGTCTTTCTCATTAACTAATAACATTCTAGACTGATCAATTTCTAACTTTGTTGTTTATTTACATACCTTTCTAAAACTACCAGTTATGCAAGTTGTGTGAAGAATTACTGTGTAGATCCAAGCGTTTTATTGCCATTCAAAGCAGTGGAAAAAGCAGACTGTTTGAAGTGGTTTTTGATGAATAATCAACCCACATGTAGGCAGTATCAATTTCTTACTTTAAATCTTAGTCTTTTCCAGTAAACTTAGTTTTATGAAATATTTCTTGACTAGGATAATTATTTGTTTGTACAAAACATCCTCGCATGGGAAGATCCACAATGTTATGCAGATACTCCTATTCTGTGGGTGACTAACTGATCACATGTTGGAAGTCAAAGATGTGTCATGAGTGTAATGTCATTTATTGTGGTGCAATAAAATTAGATGCATTATCAGAGTACATAGTTCTTTCAAGGTAAAAAAGTTTTCACATTAATAAATGAAAAAAATACTAAGAAGAGAATCAACATAACTGACTCAGTCATTAACGCAACTGATTGTTACGGAAGAGTTTTCTGAAAAATTTTTAATTATTGAACTGATATTAGGTATCTTTGAGGGAAGATAAGCCTGCCGCCATAGCACTGTGGCATCTGATCCCATCAGATCTTGGAAGCTGAGCAGGGTCGGGCCTGGTTAGTACTTGGATGGGAGCCCACCTGGGAACACCAGGTGCTGTAGGCTTGGGAGACGGACCCGGGAACCCACTCCCAAAAAATCAATCCACCATTGAAAACCCTATGAACAGCAGAGAAGCACTGACAATAGTGTTTCCCCTGTTGTACAGAGGGTCGCTATGAGTTGGATACAGACTCGGCAGCACCTAACAACAACATCAGGGGAGATTTTGGAAAGCTTGTTTTCTTTGTACCTAGGAGGAAATTTTATATTAAAAAGATGATTCATAATTTATTTCTGGGAAAATGAAATGGAGAATGAAAGCTTGTTGCCGTGTTCAGAGACACGTGGAACAGGGGTTGTGTAATTATTTCAGATCCTCAGAGATTATCATTACCTCATTAATGGGACAACTATCTTTCTAGGTTTTGGTTCTTTACTTTGCAATTATGCTAATAGAAGTTTTCTTGGTTTTAGCACCAAATTAAGACTATAGAGCCCTTTACCTAATAGGTTACCTCTTTGGATTAGGAGGATTAAGAATACATCTGAAAAGAATCTGTATTTTCCTTAGCGTCTCTGTGATATAGACTTTCTTGGATGGGTGTCTTCTAGCAGTGGTATGTATGCTAGCTAAGATTCTTTTAGTCTTTTGTTTACTCATATGTTTATTTATTTTACACCAGCATTATTGAGGTGTGATTTACAAATAATTGCATGTATTTATGGTATACAATATGATACTTTTATGTATGTATACATTGCAAAATAATTACCACAATCAAGCAGCCAGATCTTGGAAACTGAGCAGGGTCGGGCCTGGTTAGTCTGTGGATGGGAGACTGCCTGGGAATACCCGGTGCTGTAGGCTTGGGAGAAGGACCTGGCTGCCCACTTGCAAAAAATAACCAGCCATTGAAAACCCTGTGACTAGCAGAGAAGCACTGACATAGTGCTGGGCATGGCACAGTGTCAGGGAGTGTTTCCTCTGTTGTACATAGGGGCACTATGAGTTGGACCTGACTCAAAGGGCAGTGTTTTGTTCTGTTGTACGTAGGGTCACTACTCGATGAGACCTAAAACCAACATGATACATTGTGAAATAATTACTGCCATCACACTAATTAACCTATCTGACAATAGTGCTAAGCATGGCACAGTGTGGGAGAGTGTTTCATTCTGTTGTACATAAGGTTGCTATGAGTGGGACCCAATTCCATGCCACCTAACAATAACAACAACAAATCACTTTATATAGTTACATTGTTTTTTAAAGAGCATTTAAGACCCGCTCTGTTAGTAAATTGCAAGTGTCTAATGTAATATTATTAACTATAGTTACCATGCTGTACTTTAAATCTCCAGAAATCACCCATTGTTTCTCACCTAAAACTTCTATCCTTTCACCAACATCCCCATTTCTCCACCCACCTCCCAGCCCCTGGTAACCATCTTTCTTCTATTTCTAAGACTTCAACATTTTAAATTTCACATGTAAGTGAGATCATGTGGTATTTGTCTTTCTGCACCTGGCTTATTTCACTCAGCATAATACCCTCCAGTTTCATCCGAGTTGTTACACACGACAGGGTTCCTTTTTTTTTAAAGGCTGAATAATCTTTTATTTGAAGAAAAGCGCATGATGTATTTTAAGTGAATAATGTGCAAGATCATTGCAAATGCAATTCGGCATGGTGTATGTAGGTTTCTCTTTACATTTGTACGTAGCGGGATAATTTATTGGGATATTAATTCTGATAGTTCCAGGTATAATCACCCCTCCATTCTCAATGGATAGACCAGATAGTCCCCTGCTTCAGGGGAAATTAAAGACAGGCCTCTTTCTGACTTTTTTTATTGAATTTCTCTGCTCCTGAAGAAGGATTATCCTGGGATTAGAGAGAGAGGATCTACCAGATTAAAAGGGCCAGAGAGGTCAGGGAGGGCCTTCAAGGTCAGAGGCACTGAGTCACTTTGAAGCTTGTGAATGTACCCTGTGGGGTCGTCCATTGCAGGAGAGTCTTACAAATCCTGAGTCTAATTTAAAAATCATGTATTTTTCCTAAACTTTTAATTGCCATGCAACATTCGCAGAATAAAATACACAAATCCTAAGTGAATTCTTACCAATATGTGTATCATAATAACTACCACACAGATGAAGTCACAGAATTTATATGCATATATGCATATCTCTTTTCTTAGTGAGGTTTTCCCAAACTGTACAAGTTCTTATCCTTGTGACATGTGGATCCTTCCCTGCTCAAAGCATTAAAAATGCAAAGTGATAACATGAAGTGAAGGCAAGATTGCCTGAAAGTAGCTCCTACATGTTGTATCTAGGGTGTAGCAGATTCACTATCATTCAGCACGTTTATTGTGCACAAGTCGGATTCATGAAAGCACTCAAATCTTGCCTGTTCAAGTACCCATAGAATGCTTGAATATTCTGTATTCTACACTTAAGTACCACGTAGGTCCAGATAGTCTCCAGGGATAATCAATGTGAAGAAAAGGTCAAAAGGAATCACTGACATTATACTGCCACCAAAATATCAAAATATTGATAAAGTTTAGGGAGTGGAAAGTGAACTCTTATGTACAATAAAGTTAAATTTCTTGCCAGCCAATACAAAGAAGTTATCAAGTTAAATTCCAGGTCAGTGAAAGAAATATCATAAAAGGATGTGAATTTTGTTTGTTTGCTTGCTTGCTTGGTTTTTTTTTTTTTTTTTTTTTTTTTTTTTTTTTTTTTTTTTTTTTTTTTTTTTTTTTTTTTTTTTTTTTTGTACAAACCTGGATCTGTAAGGGCAAATTTGTATTTGCTTGAATGATTGGATTGGGATGAAATGGCTTCACCACAGCAAACCCTAAGTCCCAGAGGCCTAACACAGAAAAGTTGGATTTCTCACCCATCTAACATTAGCTGGCCTCAGGTCTCTGCTTGCTGTATTCATAGAGGGTCTCAGCCTGACAGATGCATACATCTGTGGTCAGGGAAGCAAAGGAAGGAAAAAGCACAGGAGCTCTTAGTCTTGTGCCCCAGGGGACAGCTGGGGCAAAACTTTACTCGAATTAGAAAATCAAATGTGCAAGCCTAACCCCACCATGGGCTTGGCTAAATAGTGCGAACAGCCAGCACCAAATTTATTCCAATATACAATCTAGAACTTTTCCATTTTCCTCAGGGAACAGTTTGAAGGCCAATGCAGAAAAAATATATTACCATTCTATTCAAATTAGAATATTCTAATGAACACACTGATCTCTTTCATGCCCCATCTAACAGTGCTCCATTTTTCTTGCCTGCTGACAGATAGGAAGGGTAACAATTGTTTTTCAATTTCCCTGAAATTACTTGTCACCAAAGACATTTTATCCAATTTTGGAATTGTATGGTGGGACAATCTGAGCATGTATTTTATTTCTCTTACTGTCTTTTGCAAATACAGAAGCTATATTCCTCTGGATGCTGATTTTAAGGAAGTGCTTCGTAAGTGATTTTGGTGATTTATGTTTTAGTTTGTGTTCTATTTTTATTAGAAACAGGCCAGTGCCTTCTAGTATTTGAATTGGAATTTGGTTCACCGACAGTAAAATAACAACCATCTATCATAAACTTCCAATCCATTCTTGTTCTCTTCATTATTTGAATGTGGATAGGGTCCATAAAAATGAAAAGTAGCTTTCACACTACAGAATCAACTTCCCACTTAAAACCTGAGTGTCAGTGGAGTGTGCTCTGTATGTATGTTCAGAAGCTGGGCTGATTGAGTTTGGATCCCAGCCTTTTCACTGTGTGATTCTGGGCAACTTGCATAAATTCTCTATAATTCAATTTGTTCATCTGGGGATGATGAGAAGAACTGCCTGCACAGATGAATTTTCAATGAATGAATGCTTGCAAAATGATAAAAAGGAATGCTCAAAATGTAGTAAGCTCTAGATGATTTTTTTCTGATTGCCATTATTGCTCTTATTATTTCAACTGGGGAATACTCTGAATGAATTATTGTCAGTTAGCTGGTTTCATTGTATTAATAAGGTTATGATACTGGGACACGTGACCCCCAAATATAATGTGGTACACCCCCCCACACACAAACATACACACATATGGAAGAACAGTTTAAGTAATTTGCTCATATATGGTATTGTGTATGTACCAAGACAGTCTAGCCAAACTAGAGCTCTTCATACAATACACAAAGCACCTCAACACTTTGACTAACAGATGGGGTCTGAAATATGTGGCTGATGAAAAATAAGTTTATGGAATAAAAACCAGCTGAGCTAGAACTGCAATGACAGCTGGAAATGCAGGTATTTTATTCTTAATAATATGGCAAGAGTACTATATGTTATTAAAATTTGTCTATCTGTGGCAATATTCTTTTAAAAATAACTTCCTCATTAGTAACCAAAGTAGATTCACTGAATTTTTCAATACAAATAATTTCTTTTGAGAAAAATTTCTGTAAAAGTATTTTCTTGATCAAAATATTTTACATAAGCTTATTCTTACTCTGGCTTCTGCTTTTCTACTTTACATGTTTCTCTTGAATATTAACTGATCAAAGACTCTATTTTATTGTGTTTTCAGGGGCCAGATGTTCTAAAGATTAATCTTTCTACTATGAAGTTCATTTTTCCCCACAAATCTAGATATATTGAGAAACAGAATATTAATCTTTAAATACTCTCCACAGTGTGGGACATACAGCTTAATTTCTTTACTTGTGGCTATATCTTTTGGTTTTCTGGGAAAGTTTTATCTCAATGAGACAGGTAAGGATGGTAAGCATTTTTTTTTTGAGCTTTTATATTATTAGAGTTGACAGAGGCCTAAATGAAAAAATATGGAATTTGCTGACAGGTGTCATCAGCCCCTAAATTGATTCCCTTGCTAAGCAATTAATGAGCACCATCTTTCCCCACCTGTCTTGATCATGAATGAATTTTAAAACACATCATGATGGGTTTCTATTCATTCACTAATAAGAATGTATGACATCTACCACAAAGGAGCTTCCAGATTAAGACATATTAGGGAGAAGGACCCTGAAGCCCACTTCTGAAACAAGGAGCCATTGAAAAACCTATGAATAGCAGAGAAGTACTAGCAAATATAGTGCTAGAAAATAATCCTGCCACCCTCTGGATGGAAGAGTCCATTCAAGAAACAAATGGAGAAGAGCTGCCTTCTCAAACTAGAGTCAACCTTAATGATGAGAACAGAGTAAAGCACCCAGAACCTCCTTTTGTTGATGTGGCATGACTCCAAAAGAGAAGAAACACAGTGGCTATAATAATGGGTTCAAATATACAAAAGATTGCGTGCATAGCAGTGTTGGGTAGTATTCCATTCTGCTCTACTTAGGGTCACTATGAATTGGATTCAACTCAATGGCACCCAACAACAACAACAAAGCACATAAGAGACAGTTTGGTGACCTTGAAAAACAATGAGATAGAAGCTACATTCCCTTCCTGTAGGGACATCATGATGGAGTGCAGAAGGAAATGCAACCAAATTGTTGATAACTGTTTGTGAAAAATCATACAGTAACACAAAGAAGTTGGTCTGAGAGAAGTTAAGGAAGACTTCTTTGAAGATGTCTTCTATAAATGAAAATTTGGAAGATATGTAGGAACTACACACTTGAAGAAAGTTTAGAAGAATATTCTTCCAGAAGGAAAAAAGGAATAGTGTTCAAACATGAAGAGACAGCAGAAATCCTGGCATGTCAAGCAGCTGAACATAGTCTCTGTGTCCTGGAGCATGACAGGACACTAAGAAGTGATGGGGCTTGCTAGGTTAGAGGATGAGCAGGTACAGCCTCCCAGCCATAAGTCTTCTGGAGTCTACTTTGGTTCATAAAATTTCACTAAAGCACAGCTATGCTTGGTCATTTATGTATAGTCTATGACAGCCTTAGTACAAGAACCAGAGGAAGTAGTGATAATGAAAAGATTTTGGATTGGCCTCCAAGAATAGATTTGAATCCATTAATTAGGAAAAGAGATTTAGGATGAATGGATTAGAAAAAGAGCAGTAATGATGAGCTTTCTTTGAAACCTGCTGTGTTTGAGGAGATTATGGAAAAATAATTGGCCAAAGGAAGGAGAAATTTTCATGCATAGGTATGAAACAAACAGGGGAGACTGAGTTAGCAGTACAGATTTAGACATTAGCTTTCTACCTTAACCTAGTTCATGAGATCGTTGAGGAAGGGTGTAACACATCCAGAGAAAGATGGCCCAAGATGAAGGGAAAGTAGTAGATTGAGTTTTGGATGAAGAGAAAAGAGCAAAAGAGTTTAATGTTCTGGAATTCAAGGAAGGACACCTTCATGAACAGAAAACTCTCAGCTGCGTTGAACGATAGATAAGCTCCACTAGATAAGGTATAAGAAGTGGCCAATGAGTACGTGACTGATAACAACAAATAGCAAGAGAGGTTTCTGTGGACTATTTGTGGTGGAAACAAAATCTGACTCTGCTAAGGAAGGAGAGCCAGGTAAAGGAGAGGCAGTTGCTAAAATAATTATATTTAGAAAGTTAGCTATGAGAAAGAAAAAAGAAGAAATAAATAGCTCTGGAAAAAAATGGTTGACCAAGGTTTTGGGTGAGGATCTAGTATTGCTATATGATGAAGGGAAATAGTGAGAAGAGAGAGTTATAATGGAAGTCACATAAACATAAGAGTTGAGGAGGCTTGCTGGAACTCTGTTCTGTTTGTTCTTATCTAGGCAATTTTTTTTGGAGAAGGATCTGGCAGCCCATACCCCAAAAAATCAGCCATTGAAAACCTTATGAATAACAGGGAAGCACTGACATAGTACCAGGCATGGCACAGTGTTGGGGAGTGTTTTATTCTGTTGCCCATAGGGTTGCTAAGAGTTGAATCCAAATTCATGGCACCTAACAACAACAACAACAACAACAACTATATGTAGTTGTACACACACACACACACACACACACACACACACACACACACTAGAATGCCTGCCATAAAACAGAAGCTCAAAAATTGAGGCAGTTCATAACTGGGTGTGGTGATACAAATCTGAAATACTGGCACTCGGGAGGATGAGGCAGGAAGATCACTAGTTTGAACCCAGCCCAGGCTACACAGTGAGACCTTGTCTCAAAAATAAAAGATAAACCTTATTTTTATGAATAAAACATTATAACATACTCATGAGTTAATGGTAATGGAGATTATATATTATCAAATTAATTGCTCTCAGACAATAGAACAACTAATTCTCAGAGGCCAGAGCCTAACACATAACACAGAAACATAAGGAATGAAGTAGCCATCACCTGTTGTAAGCTTAGACAGTTGGCGTACAATGAGATTGCCCAGGGGGAGGAAAAGAGAGATGATAATTTCTGAATGAAGAAGCTTTCTCCAAAGGGCCAACTTATTTACTTCTGTAGATTTTAGTTTTCATGATGAATATACAGTTTGCAAAAACAGTATACATATTTTAAGTATTCAGGGTGTATGTTGTTGTTGTTGTTAGGTGCCGTCGAGTCGGTATCTGACCCATAGGGACCCTCTGTACAACAGGGGAAACACTATTGTCAGTGCCTCTCTGCTGTTCATAGGATTTTCAATGGCAGATTGATTTTTGGGAGGGGGTTGCCAGGTCCTTCTCCCAAGCCTACAGCTTGTGGTGTTCCCAGGCGGTCTCCCATCCAGGTACTAACCAGGCCCGACCCTGCTTAGCTTCCGAGATCTGACGGGTTCAGATGCCACAGGGCTACAGCTGCAGGCTCAGGGTGTATACTACTCAATAAATAATGAGAACAAAAGATAGGTACAAGTCATGTCTGACCTCTGCATTTACAAGAGATGCTCAAAATAGTTATCATAATTAAATTCAACTTCAAAAAGTAATGCATAGGTAACATCTCTTAAAATGTGTATACATTTTTTATACCCCTGGTATTTAACAGAAATGTTTGAAAATAAATTTTCCCTGGATTACCACCATGGAAGTGATTTTTCTCTTTGAACTTGTGTACACTTGCCAACTTATCACGAGTGTCTGTGTGCTTAGAAAACTCTTCCTTACAGCTTTGCAAGTCTGTGAACAGGCTCCCAGGAAAACATCTTCAACTTCTTGGTTCTTACAAAGAAGCAGAAGGAAACATTAGATTCATTCTTAGGCCTGTATACAAATTATTCTTGGGCCACAAAAAATAGCATAGCCATGAATTCATCGTTGTAAGGAAATTCCTTTTGCTTGAACATAACATATGTTTGTGTCCCAGTACTGAGCTTATAAATTCTTATGATTCCTTATTTGGAATTATCCTTCTGAGTCAAAACCAGACCATAAAATCTGTAATGGTTCAGACTAAACACGAGCAACATACGATCACTACCCACTGAAAGCACAGAAAAAAGACTCTTGGTGTGGAATCTTAGGAGCAGATAAATAGTCTAGTACAAAATGAGACAGAAACCTTAAACCTTCCTTACTCTTTATTCTTCATTTTGGATTGCATTCAATGTCAAGTTAATAGATATGTATATTTTATCTTTTATTGCAGTAATTTTATCTCTATTGTAAGATGATTTCCATTTATAAGAATCTGTCATGACGAAGAGGACTTTTTCTTCTGTTTTACCATCTGCTCCATAAAGCAAACAAATATGCAAAGAAGCATGTCATAAAACCCGCCTGTGTGTGGTCCGGGGCCTGCTTAATGTAGAATCAAAAGACTCTCTGGTCTTTAAGAGACTTTTTTAGTTCATTCCGCCACCTCAGACGGGAGAGTTCACCTATACCTTCTTGGAAAGGCTAATTTATAAAGGCTCCAGGTCCAGCTTTTGCCTCGTGATACTGACTGCCAGGAGTTTATTCTCAGGTTGAAATCTGACTTCAATACATCTCTTAACCATGAAACCGTTATCCTCAGGTTGGACTTTCAGAAGAGAACCTCTGGATGTTTAACGTTTTCCTGTAAATAATTCCTAATACTCTTGGATCTCTAAACAGTTCACAACAACAAATCAGCAATCTCTTGGCACGATCAGACTTCTTAAATGCTAGCCCAACCTTTGAGAATGAAAAGTAAATAAGAATAGAGGCAAAGCTCCAGCGTGTGTATGTGTGTGTATATGTGTGTGTGTTTGTGCGTGTGCTTGCACACACACGAATGCTCACAGGAGGGAGGGGGAGGGCATATGAGAAATAAGTAGTGCCATCTCTTGGTGTAGAATCAAGTGGAATTTAACAAGATACAAGAAGAAATCGCAATTTGTAAAACATTTATGCTGAATAGAAAAAAATTCATATTTCAAAGGCAGGATAACTAAGACCTGCAAAGAAATTAGATGGATACAGGTAGATGGATAGCAAAGAGTGCATTCATTTTTAAGAACATAAATATGTGGTTTGCTTTCAAATGACTTGATGGTAGCAAACTAGTTTTGGGGTTTTACTGCATGAGATACAGCTCTGCTCACATGAGCAGAACCTAACTGTACTGTGGTCTACCTGTTGATGAAGTTGTGCAGGGAACTGGCCAGGTAGGCAGACTTGATGAGGGGCCCAACTTGTCCCTTTGAAGTCATCCAAGAATGCTTGAGATGCGTTAGCCACCAGACTTCAAACAGCAATGCTTCATCGTTTTTGCGATCTGATCACCATATTCAGCTGCTGTTTATAGGCTGATGATATTATATCAGGCATGCTTTAGGTGCTCCCAATCAAGCCTCGCAGATGAAATTCAAAAGTTCAAAGTGCTCAGTTGCCTATAAAATGCTCTGGCAAAGTTGGGAGAAGGCTGTTGCCATTCACTTTGAAGTTTTGTTTTCCAGTGCATCTAGGAGTTAAATTAGGTGGGAACCTTGCTTGGTATTCTATTTTTTAAGGCTATACAGTCTGAGTCAAAACACAGTATATATTGGGCAACATTCTTTTCAAATAGCAGGATGGAATTATATTAGCTTAAAACTCCCTCGGCACATTCACACACAAACCCCCGACCCCCACATACCTAGAGCCTGAAGTATTTGAATCCTAGAAGTGAGTTGAATTTCTAAATTTCCCTCGACCACCCTGTGCGTAAGCTTTTGAGATTCCCTGCCATCGAAGCCATCCATCACACATGGCTGGCCCCCCATCCTAAAAAGCTTTGAGGGAGGAAGGTCAAAAGTTGGCATTTTCATGAGGTCCAGCAGGGGCAAGAATTATAAAATCAGATTCCAGGAAATAAGGAAACCAGCACAGTAAATAAAAATCTAATTGGCCCCATTTGGTCCAAAATGGCACAGACAAAAAAAGTTTCCACTTTGTAACAGAAGTAGAGTCTTAAATATGAAAATGATCTCTGAGTGGGAGCTTACACATTTTTACAGAGAGAGGGATTAAGTATTGAAAATGTCTGATTAAATATGGGTCTCTAAATGAATGCTGATGTTTTATATTCGTGGAAGAGGAGGAGGAAGAAATCCCCCAATAGCCTGACATTGCTTTCAACACAAATGCTTTATAGTTTATTATGCAAGTTAAATAGGAGACAGACGTTAGGTTAAAGACATCAGGTCTTTACACACATCAAACAATTCTTTGTTTCCTGCAACTATGAACGTGTGGCTTGAGATGGCTTTTAAAGTGTTTTCCAAGTGAGAACCACCGCTTTCTTCTGATTTTCTCCAAATGGAATATATGTGCTCTTTGTGGTACAAACCTGAACTTTCTTAGGAGCACATCAAAGCTCATTTATAATTCCCACTCCTTTCCTGGGAGGCAGGGGATTTCTTATCAGCTGGAGAGAAAAGTGAAAGATGAGTTGCTGTGAGCCCAAGGCAGAGCCAGGAGAAAAATGGTTGGAGTTTAGCTCAGCTGGTAGAATGCTGCTCTACTCTCTCTGATTGGAAGCAATGGGGCCTACCACGCATGGACTGTGAACCAAAATAAACCTTTTTTCCTTTTAAGTTGATTTCTCTCGTATATTTGTTAAGTAATAGAAATCTGTTAATAGAAATCAACTCCATACAGTTTCCTGACTCCCAACCCCAGACTGATGCCTGCTCCATGGCCATCCCAATAAAATAAGTAGCAAAAGTAAACAGTAAAGGAACTAAGCTATGAAAATGATGACTTTTCCTAGGCGGCAGATGTGTGTGTGGGAGAATCCCAAAAAACCCCAGCTTCTTTTATATGTATCTCCCCAACTGCACTTTAAATCCCCATGAATCATCAGGAAAAGAAAACAGAAATGCTTTTAATAAAATGTCAAGCTCAGAGCCGACTTCCATCCTAAACTAGGGTGACCTGCCAATGAGGGCCCAGGCACACTGTTTCCACTGTTGTTCCTGTGACATCATCGGAGGCTCTTCAGCGGGTGACATGCCGCGGCGGAGCCCTGGGCTTATTTTTCTACTGCCTGTGAGATCAGACTCTGTCAGGGTGGCACATCAGCCAGTGGAGGCCTTCCTGCAGTCCTGAATCATTAATTTCGTGCTGTATGCAGTCCAGGTGAGGTGAGGGAGGGTCTGCTCCAAGAACCACAGCAGACCTTCCATCTTCAAACGTGCTGAGGAACCGATCTTGAATGGCAGGTAACCTCTGAAGGTGGCTGAAGGAGTCAGAGGATGCTGAGCGGGTCCTCTTCCCTGGTGGGGACAGATGCCAGGTGTGGGTGTGCAGGAATCCCATGCCAGCACCATCTGATAATGCCTACACCCAGGAACCCTGCATCATGCGCTCCCAAAGATGGCACCGTGACATCCCCGTGGATGCCCCATCCAGCTGTATACCTTGATTTTATATTTTCCCCTCTCTGCTTCTAAGTAACCACGAGGATAAGAAGGTGTGAAACTGAACCTGGAAGAAAGAGGAGCACTTTCTAAAAAGTGCAGGGTACATTTTGGCACGGACACACTTGATTGGCTCCCTCGGGGTGTCCCAGGGCCTCCTTAGACTTTCCTTGATTTCAGATAAGTGCACAGTCTCCAAGAGACTATAAATCAAAATAAAAACAGAAATTTCCAGTGGGTATTGAGATCTGGAAATATCTACTTCCAGTGTGTAAGTGCTGAGTTCTTGTTCTCCCTGGGGTAAGCCACTCCTTTGTATTGAAGCAAGGAGGACAAACCCATTGGGGTTCTCTTTCTGTCTCTCTTTTTTTAACTGCATGTCACTTAATAAAGATAATATCAAATTACTGAGCAATAATTCATGTGTTAACTTTCCTTTGCTGTGACAAAATGCCTAAGCTAACTTCCAAGGAGTGAGGTTTACCTTGGCTCACACCTTCAGGATGCATTGTTGTTGTTGTTGTTAGGTGCTGTGGAGTTGTTTCCAACTCATAGCAACCCTTACAGCGTTTTCAATGGCTGGTTGTTTTGGGATTGCCTTGGGTGTGCATTGGCATGTCCTTCTCTCATGTTTGCGGTGCTGGGAATCAAACTCGGGACGAGACTGCAGAGCAGCACTCTACCAACTGAGCTAAATCCCAGCCCCTTCAAGGTGAATTGGCTCTGCTGTTTTGGGCCTGTGCTGAGGACAGCCTCATGGCAGGAGCACGTGATGGAGCAAAGCTGCTCACTTGAAGGGGGCGGGTGCAAAGAGTGAGACAGGAAGGGACTAGGGCCCCAATATCCGGCTTAATGACACAACTCCAATGACCTAATTTCCTTCCAGTAGGACCTGCCTCTTAAAGGTTCTTCTGCCTCCCAGTAGTGCCCAGGTGGGCAATCCAGCCTCTAACACATTACCCTTCGAGGAGACCTTTTAGATCCAAACCATGATATCTCAGCCCCTTTAATTCAAGTCATATCATAATAGATCAGCATTCCCCAAACATCAAAAATATTAGGATAGTTTGCGAGTCATCTATTATATCTCAACAGAGGTGGAAGTCAGGGCCTGAGCTCTACCCTCAAACATTCTCTACTTGTGCTGGGCTGCATTAATGTCAACCAAAGCAAAACAAAGTTCACTTCCTAATTCTATTGCTCTTGGCTAATCATTCCTAATTCTATTATTCTTGGCTAATAATGCCTCCTGCCACAAAGGAAGAGGGGTAATAATCACCTTTAGTCAGTGTAATTGAATACTATAACTTCTCAAGAGTGTTCTTCCCCTCCATCCTGGACATTTATCCTAAATGAGGATGTGTTAATCAGATTTCTATTACTTAACAAATGTATGAGACAAATCAGCTTAAAAGGAAGAAAGGTTTATTTTGGTTCACAGTCCATGAGTGGTAAGCCCCGTTGCTTCCAATCAGAGAGAGCAGAGCAGCACTCTGCCAGCTGAGCTAAACTTCAACACTTTTTCTCTCAAACTAGATTGTTGTTGATGTTAGGTGCTGTCAAATCGGTGTCTGACTTATAGCGACACTACGTACAACAGGCAAAACACTATTGTCAGTGCTTCTCTGCTATTCATAGGGATTTCAATGACTGACTGTTTGGGCAGTGGGCTGCTGTGTCCTTCTCCCCAGCCTACAGCATGTGGTGTTCCTAGGTGGTCTCCCATCCAAGTACTAACCAGGTCCGACCCTGCTTAGCTTCCAAGATCTGACAGGATCAGATATGCCACAGTGGTATGGCTCCAGGCACTCAAACTAGATATGTACACTTAAATGCCCATCATAAAGTGAACACAATTTCCATGTGACACATACATCTTTCTCCAAATTCTTTTCTGATTCCATCCATCAGTAAACACACTACCAAGTTAGCCAAGCCAGAGTCAGAGCATCATATTTTCCTCATCCTTCTGTCCTCCTTCAAAATAGCAGTTCCTAATTTATCAACTAACCTTCTATTATCTATCTTGCTATGTTGCTGTTGTTGTTAGATGTCATTGAGTAGGGTCTGAGTCACAGTGACCCTATGTACAACAGTAGGAAACACGACCCAAAGCTTTTCCATGCACATGATTTTATGTTTAATCCCATTGTAGCAGCCACTATGTTTCTTCTTATTTTGAGTCATACCACATCAGTGAAAGGATGTCCCAGGGGCTTTACTCCAATCATGTTATTAAGATTGACTCTATTTTGAGGAAGCAACTCTTCCCCAGCTGTCTCTTGAATCAATTCCAGCCTGGGGTCTCATTTTCTGGCACTATATTTAACAGTGCTTCCCTGCTATCCATAGGGTTTTCAATGGCTCGTTGTTTTGGGAGTGGGCTGCCAGGTCCTTCTCCTTAGTCTTTCTTAGTCTGGAAGCTCAGCTGAAACCTGTCTACTGTGAGTGGCCCTGCTGGTATCTGAAATACCAGTGGCATAGCTTTCAGTATCACAGAAACATGCCAGCCCTCACAGCACGACAAGCTGATAGACACATGGGGGTATTATTATGAAAGCCTTTTAACTACTACCTCTAATCATTACCACCTTCCACTCCCTCTCTCTACAACAAAGTTATTTTCCTAAAACAAAACCCTCTAATGGTACCTCTTGTGTACAAAGGAATACCTATCAACCTTTATCTAAAACCCACTGTTAAAAACTCTCATCTAATTCTTCCTGCATTTGATATCTTTCTTACTTTCAAACCATTCCCTTCCTCTAATTTCCATACCATCTATACTTACCTATTTTAGTTCCAGAGAGAAATTCCTCTTTCTCACCATGAGGCCATTGTACATGGTCTTCCTTCTCCATGGAAGACTCCTCCTGCTCAGTGTCTTTCAGTTCCTCACACATCGCCCTAGTTTTCTCTCCTTTTTGTGTTCCTATTTCATTCAGTGTTTCCTCTAACAAAACACTTTAAAAATATTGTCAATACTTTTAAAATTATTTACTCCCCCTAGCAAATATAAGCCTCCAGCTGTACCACTGTAGCATCTGAAAATTCCGTCAGATCTCGGAAGCTAAGTAGGGTTGGGCCTGGTTAGTACTTGGATGGGAGGCCACCTGGGAACACCAGGTGCTGTAGGCTTGGAAGAAGGACCTGGCAACTCATTCCCAAGAAACAATCAGCCACTGACAAACCTATGAATAGCAGAGAAACACTGACAATAGTGTTTTATCTGTTGTATCTGTCGCCATGAGTCGGACACCGACTGGACGGTACCTAACAACAACAATAAGCAAATATATACTCTGTGAGGGGGTTATCATTGTATTACAGGGCTGACTTTCATGCCTAGCTCTGTGTGTTCAGCTTCTACTGCCATTCTGCTCATTGCAGGCATTTGAGGTTGCCCTGGAAACTGGCCTCTTAGTGTCTTAGAGATTTCAACTGGTATTCCTGGTGGGTCACTTTGGAATATCTTCCTACAGGGAAGATATTCTACTTAGCTCAATTCCTGTCCATGGTGAAATGTGTTGAAGGACTGGTGCAATTCAAACTTGGGAAGAGCAAAGATGTCCCTGGATTTTCAGAACAGCTGAATAGAAAGAATCAAGACAATCTGGGCTCTCTCTCTGTCTCTTGCCATATCTATGTGTATTATCCTTATTCTTCTTTATTGCTAGATATGTTAACTTTTCAAAGCTGTAACAAATATCTGAGATCATCAATTTAAAAAGAGAAACAGTTTATTATGGCTCACAGTTTTGGAGGTTTCAGACATGATCAGTTGGCCTCGTTGCTTTGGGCCAAGGGTAGAAGTGTGTGGCAGAGAATAGTCATTTGCTTCATGACCGGAATATGGAAGTGAGAAAGAGAAAGGTAGAGACCAGGGTCTCACAACCTTTTAAGGACACACCTCCAATGACCTAAAACCTCCCACTAGGCCCCTACCTCTTAAAGGTTGTACAACCAACCAATAGCACCATAGGCTAGCGACCAAATCTTTAAAATATGGATATTTGGAGAACATTTCAGATCCAAATTATAAAACTAAAGAATAACTTTCTGTATGTAGGGAACACCTGACCACCTGGCTTGTATTAACAAGGCAGTTTATGTAGTAACTACATAGATGGAGGCAAGCTCAGTGGCTAGCCCAGAGGACCAGGGTGTCTGACACGTAAAATATTCTCAAGCCTTCTTTATTTTCATTTCTGCCTCCTCCAAGACATGCAATGGTTCTGGGATCAAGAATATCCTTGTTACTATGTTTTTTTTCTTATAAATCCATATTAATTTTTTAGAAAAATTGATTTCTAAGTAAGCTAGTGAGGTTCTTTTTATTCTGAACCCATCTATGTTGTTATATTTCTCAAAGTTTCTGCATGAGGATAGCACTTTCCCCTAATTTCCAGGATTGGTGCATATTTTACATATTCTATTATTTTTTGTTTTGGAGTTTGCAGAGATAGGACTTGTTGTTATTGTTAGGTGCCCTCGAGTTGATATGAGACTCATAGTGACCCTACATACAACAGGTGAAATACTATTGTCAGTGCTTCTCTGCTATTCATAGGGTTTTCAATGGTGCATTGATTTTTAGGAGTGGCTTGCTGGGTCCTTCTCCCAAAGATAGGATTTAGACAGTTTCAACTTTTATAGTTCCTTCAAACCACCTAGAGTTGAAGTCACACTCTAAAGCCATTTAACTTTTTTCCTCAGTGGGGAAGTATAAGGAGTGAATTCGAAATCATAAACCCTTCTAAGTTAAAAATCATCATAATGGGAAAAGCCTGACAAACATAACATTAGGCAAACCTTTTGAAGAAAATTATCTACTGAAAATAAAGTATCTAGCACTTCCTCTCAAACATCCTTTATCTTCATCTCAAAATTTGATCTACAAAGCATCATTGCTGTCGGGAATATCAAGCTCATGTTTCATTGACATAGTTATTTTAAAACTAGAAGAATAACATACTTCCTATGAACAAACTGGATTATAAACTGTCCTTTGCTTTTTCCTAATGAATTATTCATGTTCATGAATATTGTATTTAAGGAATATGGACATAATGATCATAGAAATTAGGCTAGTCCTTTGAGCTTTCAAAATTAAGGAGACCTCAACAAATATTTCCTATCATAAATATCAGATAAATACATTTATTTGTAGAAAATGCTGCCTACATAAACTAAGAAAATAGCTGCGCATATACGCAATATTTGTCACAAATAGAGTTTTTGTGTGACTGAAATTCACCAAGTCCACAGTTAAATAATATTTAGCATAAATTTCAAGAACTGTTGTGATAACACTTTATTGATTCATGTTAATTTACATGTCTATGTGGTTGAGATAAATCCTTTATTTAATAAGCTTTATTTTCATATACTGACTTTTTATAAAGGTTATTATTGTGGTTTGTTGTTGTTGTTAGGTGCCGTCGAGTCGGTATCCGACTAGGTGCTATCAAATTGGTTTTGACTCATAGCGATCTTTATAGGATTTTCTATGGCTGATTATTTTGGGGTTGTTTCTGGAGTGGGGTGCCACATTCGTCTCCCATTTTTGCAGTGCTGGGGATCTAACCCAGTGCCTCAGAGAGCACAGAGCAGCACTCTACCAAGTGAGCTAAACGCCAGCCCTAAAATCTTAGTATTTTTGAAATATTTCTGCATAAGAGAATCAAAAATAAGCCCATGATATTTGTGTAATATTTAACTTTGTGGTTTAGAACTAGCCAGAAAACAACAGTAAAAGGAATTCACAGGTAACTGAAAAATAATTCTCTGCTAGAGGCTATATCCTAGGGTCATGAAACATTTTTCCTTTCACTGTTGGACAGCTTTGTTTCTCTTTTTTCTCCTCCTTCCTGAGAAAATAAGGAGCCCTTTCCCTAACAGAGCTCCAGGGTCCTGAGATAAGGAAATCACCTGATGACCAAATATGGAAGGCAAATCTCCCAATTACACTTCCTCCTTCCCCATTTCCTCCAAGGAAACTTTTCCCACTGATGTCAAGACAACGCCTTGCCAGTCTTATGGAATCCTCAGCCTCTGCTCAGCTTGTAGTCACTCCAGTAACCCCTTCCCTTCTCTGATAATACTGCCTGGGAATCTTCTTTTTCTTGTTCCTCTACAGGTCAAAGTGTTTTCTCTTGTGTCTGTGGACTCTTGCCCCATGAGATTTTCCTAATCCTCCTATCCATCCATTAAGGAAGAAAATATACGGCTAAGATATATCATTCCAACTCAAATATTTGTTGAGTATCAACTGTGCTTTACTACAAAACTGGTACTAATTGCCAGAACATAGTTCTAGTCATTCAAATAGTTTAATAATCTAGCAGAAGTGATGAAAATATGTAAGCAAAAAGACATAAATAAGAGAGAATTTTCACATTAAAGATAATCACTACAGATGAAAGAAGACAGTAACGGACTGGACGATAATGGGAATCCTTCTTTGGATGAGGTGGTCATGAAAAGCTTTTCAGAGAAGGGAACATTAAATTAATTAACACCTGAAGCATGAAAGGGATGCAGCCTTCCTAAAACTGGAGGAAAGTTGTCCAATATGAAGAAAACCACAAGGCAGCAAAGGACTTCTCCTATTTGAGGAATATATAAGAAACCATGAAAAGAGAAACCATTGATATGTTTTAAGCAGAGAATGGTAAGATCTAATTTTCATTTTTTCAATGGTCATTCTAGTGACTTTATGGAAAATCAATTAAGCCTGGGAAGCCTGGGCTGTTTCTTAACAGTCCTTAAAGAGCATCTTCAGTCCATGGTTTGGATATCTGGGGTTCCTTTAAACTTGCCAAGAGGTATGCATGAAGGATAGTTTTGAGAAATCATCAGTGTTCCTCTCTAGAACTGATTTAACTGATAAAGCTTCTTTCTTCAGAAATATTTACCTCTCCCCCACCTCTAATGCCTGCCAGGGGATAATGTGGCAGATGTAAAGTTCTTCAGAGCGTTGAGTGGAGAGCTATTTGATATTGATACAGGTGTTGAGGATGGAAATTATTTTACTGACTGTGGAAAAGTCATTTTGCAAAGCAGAGAGTCACCAAATGTCCCTTTCAACCTCAAAACTTAATTGAGTAGTCAACTAATAGATCTTTACACTTTTCTTTCCTTAGATCACCCTGTGATTTTTGCCATGTAACTCAAGAGTCCAATGGACTTGATGTTGCTGGTTTAGCTCAGCTGATAGAGTGCAGCTCTATGGTGTCTGAGGCCTCGGGTTCAATTCCCAGCACCACAAAAGTGGGAGAAGGATGAAGGACATGGCAATCTACTCCTAAAGCAATCCCCAATCAACCATTGAAAACCCTATGAGGGTGCTATGAGTCGGACATGACTAACAGCACCCTAAAACAACAAAAATGGTGCTACTGTATGTAAATATTCTCTGTTGCCATCTACCTATTTATGTAAAGAAAGATTCATAGTGTGTGGATCTAAAACATGATAAACAAAACTAGAATTGATACTGACCTTACCATGTTCTATACTGAGTAGTATTCTTCTATGTTTATGTGAATCAATAATTTAAAAACTCTATTCAACATACTGAGGTGTGCATGTAAAAGTATTTTAATTATTTTTCATTTAATGGCATAGGATGTTAGTGTTTTGATCAATATATATATACCAATACTAACTATAATAATGATTTATTTATTGATGGTACTGGAGGGTTAAACCCAGAGCCTCACACCTGCTAGGCAAATGCTCCACCACTGAGCTACACCACCAACCCCCTTTTTTATATTTTATTTTGCGTCAAGGTCTTGCTATGTTTTGCAGGCTGAATCTGGCCTTGAACTTGTCATCCTAATGCCTCAGCTTGAGTTGCTGAGATTACAAGTATGAGCCATGGTGCCTGGACACTGTGGGCACTTTTAATGGACCAGAAAACACTGGCTGGTAGCAAAGAGTTAGAAGCGAAGTTTGAGAGGTCACTTTGATCTCTATGTGAAGCTATCAGTGACATTATATATGAGTCTGGGGCTAGGAAATAGGCTGCTAGAGACTGATGTTGTTGTTGTTGTTAGGTGCCGTCAAGTCGGTATCCGACTCATAGCGACCCTCATAGGGTTTTCAATGGTTGGTTGTTTCCAGACTGCCTTGGGACAACACAACAAACAACAACACAGAGACTGATAGTTGGCATAATTTCTGAGCTTTCTAGGTGTTAGAACGAGCACCCACACCATGCACATGGAATTTTTAACTACAGAAGCAACAGAGCTAATATCTTTGTCTTCTTTTTATAGTTTACATATATTAATTAAGCACCGGGATAACTCAGAGGACTTAATTATAATAATAGTTATAGAATTTGTATGATGTCAAAGAGAACAGTGAGTTTTTCACCTTTACTACAGTAAAAAGGAGAAAAGACAAATAGACTCACGTGTTCTATTGCTGCTCTGAAAATTAACTTTCTTGTTTACATGATTTCAGGATGTGTAAACTCTTCTATTAATCTCATACTGGAGTATAATTTACAAGATTCTGGATAAAATTCATGTAAGTAAATGTCTGTTTTGTGATTTAAGACTTCTTTAAGAAAAAATTTAAATTAAGAACAGTTGCCAATATTCATGTGGAGTAAAAATAAAAGAATCAAAACCGATAGTATAAGTTTATAAATACCATAAACCTAGAAAAATTCTAAATAAGCAAATTTAAATATAAACTTCAGTGTGTACATATATGGCTTTTCTGAAATTTTGTTATGATCAATAATTCTAAAGTATCTATCTTTAAATTTAATCTGAATAGATATACCTTGGAGCAATTCAAACTTTTTGAAGTTGCTTCATCACTGTGTTGAACATATTGACTCTTTGAAGAATCTGCATAGGAAATTGATCAATGACACTTTCTCTGTGGTTATTGTGCTCTTTCAGTCACAGTTTGCATGGTGTTTTACTTGAACTAGCAGACATTGTCAGGATGAGACATGATAGACATTGCTGTTAGGAGCCATAAAGTCGGGTCCGACTCATAGTGACACTCATAGGGTTTTCAATGGCTGATTGTTTCGAGATTGTGTCCAGAGTGGACTGCCACATCCTTCTCCCATGCCAGAGATTTTAGGGTGCTACAAATTCACAGCCTGCAGCCATAGCCCTGTGGCATCCGATCCCGTCAGATCTTGGAAGCTAACTAGAGTTGGACCTGGTTAATACTTGGATAGGGGACCGCCTGGGAATACCAGAAACTGTAGGCTTGGGAGATGGAGCGGGCAACCCACTCCCAAAAATCAATCTGCCATTGAAAACCCTATGAATAGCAGAGAAGCACTGACAATAGTGTGTCACCTGTTGTATGTAGGCTCACTATGAGTTGGATACACTCAACAGTACCTAAGAACAACAAATTCACAATAGTCGATTCATAAAACACACTTGATCTTGTAGAGATAAAAGTGCTGCTTGCCACGTTAGTCAAGGTGGGTTCCTCAGTGGTACAGAAAATTAAAAATTCAACAAAATTCTCATCTGAAAAGGAAAACAGGCAAAAAAACAAAAAACAAACAAACAAAAACACCAAAACCCATGTATGCAGAATTTGCAGTTGGATATTGTATATGTTGCATTATTTACTATATTTCTGACAAGAGGGAAACCAATAAGCAATGCTGATAATAAAATGCTCCACTTAAGCTTACATGTTATCAGATTTCTTTAAAAAATGAAATTTCTGCACATTTGCTTCTGGCTGCAAACTTCTGAAATTTCTTTCTCCACTGCGATTCACATATATCTGGGACACATGTTGCAATATGATTTCTGGCCCCGCATTTTTTATGTCAGAGCACCGGGGAACTCCGCAGAGATGTCCTGGAAGCCTTTCCCACATATTGCTGATGGCCATCAATTACTTCATCTGGCACAGAAACACCTCCCACCAATAGCTTCTGCTTAGGCAGATGTCCAACACGCCCCTGTCACCCTACTGCCACCAGCAAGAAGAGGCGGTCACTTGCAAAGGAGTAAGTCAACAGACTGCACTGCAAATGTCTTTTTCAGCACATTTGGCAGAAACAAATAATCATGTGAGCACAATGGTAGGGCCTGTGCCAGTGAGAGGGCCTGAAACTGGGTTTTATTAGCTTCATAGCAAATCCACTTCCACCACACACTAAAGAAATATCTAGCATGCAACAGTGGATCAAAAGTCAGGAATAGGAGAAGACAGGCTAAATGGTAAAAGTCCTTGGGTTTTCTTTTTTATATAAGAAATTAGCACCTGTTTCTAGGATATGGATTAGGAAAGGCAATAATTTCCTCCTGCAACGTGAGTTCTAGATGACCGAGTGTTTCCACTTGGGCTGTACCAAAACATTCTCTATTAGCTCTCCTCTTACGAACTTAATCTTGGCAAACTCAGAAAAATAACAGAAAGATGTAATAAAAATAATATGAGGGATCAGCGGTTAAATTAATCTTGGAAATTTCACTAGACTGTTCAGCATTGACTACTTGGTACACTTCAAAAATACCTAGAAATAAATGAGAAAATAAAGGGATAATTTCTGAAAGATAATAGAAAGTGCAAACAAAAACCAACTTGGAATTATTTAAAATGGATATGACTTAAGATCATGCTCCTATTGGTTCATGCAATTATTGACAAATTGATATTTAATTAACATTTATAAGCATGAATACAAAGAAGTTAATAGTAATTGGAAGGTCCATGTTTCTTTGACTGATATTATTTCTTTAACATTTTATTTCATCTGCAGCAATTTAGAAAACTTTTTGTGTGCTGACTTGCCTATTACTTTGATTTATGATATATATTTTATGTCCAAGGGTTTCTAATATGTATGTCATAAAATTTATCACACTCTTCCTTTATGCTTCCTCCTATTCAATTACTTTTTTGATTAGAAAATGAAAACTTAATTGAGGTTTTATTATTGACAAAATTTAACTTTTTAATTTTTCACAAATGCTATGTTGAATTAAAACTTGAATAACCCTCTTGCTTTCCTGTCTGTGAATGCTAAAAGATATTTTGGAATTTAAAATGTTTGTTTTTATTCCAATGTTGACATTTTATACTGCATACAAATTCTCATATACTACATACATTTTAGCGAGTGATTTTAATTTTGTTGATGTATATGACACCACTTTTGATAACTCAACACTTACCAACTTCTAAGTTCTTCCAGTAAGACTGTTTATTATGCCAACTTATTTTTACTTGATTTTGTGCACATGAGTTATTGTTCAATAAGGGGAACTATAACTTTGAATATTTTCTGCAGAAATATACACACAAATATTTTTAAAATACTGCATGAGAAGTTCATTTCTTTGCCTTCACATATGAATTACTACTTGCCTTTCTATGGAATGTTTGGGTCAAAAACATTTTTTTCCCCTAAAATCTTATGCATGTGATTTTGTTGACATGACTCCCTTGGGGTGCTGTGTGAAGACATTTGAGATCAGCCTGTGCCTTTGTTTCCCATGTTGGATTCTCTTTGTTGGCTTTTGTTTAGCTAAGGCATTTGAAGATTTGATGAGAGGAGATCATACTGAATTTGGAAACACAGATATCTCTGATGAAATGAGAGCAAATTTCAAAGCCAGTGGATTGGTGGGGTGAAGCTCAGTTGCAATGGGCTGAGGAATGAGTAAGAAGTCAGAGTTCAAGCAAATGTTTTAAGAAGATCAACAGTGAAATGGCACATGGGGGCATTTGAAAGGGGCATGGGAGGTAAGGATGGTGAATAGATAGAGTATGTTGTCCTAATTAGCTTTACCTAGTGGATAAGGTGAATGTGGCAGTATAAGACAGAGAAAGATAAGGCAGCTTTAAGTGGAAAAATTGAAATTTCACAATATACCTTCCATTGTAGGGAGACTAGAGAAAGAGAGAGGAGGAAATGTGGTTGGCGTGCAGGTTTGGAAGTGGGAAGATGATGGGGCTTGTATTTGATGAGTTCCATTTTTCACAAGGTAGTTCTAACCTCAGTTAAGAAAGGATGGAGAAAGGGCTGAGACATAAAAAACTAAAATAAAGGGTAAAATCATTTTCTTAGAAAATGGAAAAAAAATCCCATTACAGAAATGGAAGAGTTGCTTGAAATGGTACATTTAAATAGAAACGTGAAATTTCTGTTTACATATATGCATATAAAGATAAATGTATATATTTTCTTTCACAAAGAATATGACATACGTGTGAGTGTAATGTATGCATTGTCAATTTAGAGATAATCATAGCTGAGTTTGATTATATGTCTTGTCAGTGTCAAAGTACTGGATGCAGGACAATGAAAAATGTGAATTAGATGAAGAGACTTTTGGGAATTATCCCAGCACTATTAGAGTTTTCCATTCTGATTTGATCATATGATCTCAGGATTTATCACAGAGCTTGGCACCTGGGAAACATCTGAAATATTACAAATTCTTCCTTATAAGGCCCAGAAAGATATGCCTGCCACACCATGGGAGCCCAACTGTTTACCCTATGTGTTGTTAAATGATGGAAGTGAGTAGGTGCGTGTAAAATTCCAGATATGTAGTTTTGACAAACTTCAATTTCATATTTCTGGTCAGTGGCCATCTGCTTACTAACAGAATGTGTGTGTGTGTACGCGCACGCGTGTGTGCGTGCGCGCACATGTGCATGTATGTGTGTATTTGCTGTACTTGGGGGTTGAACCCAGGACCTTACCTGTGCTAGGGAAGCACTCTACCACAGAGCTGTAGCCGTGGCTCTTTAATTAATTAATTAGCTAATTAAGTAATTAATTTTGCATTTGAGACAGGGTCTCTCTAAGTTGCACAAACTGCCTCTGGCCTCAGACTTGATCCTCCTGCCTCAGCCTCCCCGAGTTGGAGTTGTTGATATAACAAGATGTATGCCATTGCACCCAGCTCAATTTAACAGAACATAAGGTATATTTTTAAACTTCTGGCTTCTTGTAGTGAAAAACATGAAAATATTTATTTACTGTTTATTTTCATGAGAATCACCTCTACTCTAATATAAAAATATCACCCCCAAGTACACATTCTCCTAGAAGAGCTGATCCTTCATAATAAAGTATTCAATACCTACAGCAAAATATTTACAAGAAAATGATTACGAGATGAATGACTGTGATGTATTTGAAATAATGAAATACATTTAGATGGATTTATAGAGTACAAAATGGTAAACTTGTGCCAGAAATCTGTAACATTTTAGGCTAAAACTATATGAATATGTTGAAATTGCAGGTTTTATGTTAACACTTCTAGTCACATTGATACTCTGAATTTCTCCTTCCCCATGGTATTTACAGTTCACAAAGCATCGAGAAAATATATTAGAAATAGTTTTATTAAAACTACATATGGAAATGCTATAAAAATGGAACTCTATTCACTGTACCCTCACTGTTGTTTTTGTTGTTAGGTGCCATCGAGTCAGTGTCCGACTCATAGCCACCCTATGTACAACAGGTGAATCAACTATTGTCAGTGTTTCTCTGCTATTCATAGGGTTTTCAATGACTGATTAGTTTTTGGGAGTAGGTTGCCAGGTCCTTCTCCCAAGCCTACAGCATGTGGTCTTCTGAGGCAGTCTTCCATCCAAGTACTAACCAGGCCAGACCCTGCTTAGCTTCCGAGATCTGACAGGATCAGACTCTAGGATGCTACAGCTGCAGGCATGCATCCTCACTAGTAAGTCTAAATTTGAGATTATAATACCTCATTTAGCATTTTTAGAAATGAATGACACTATTTATTGCTGTTTAAGAGAAGGGCCCAGCAACCCCCTCCCAAAAAATAGCCATTGAAAACTCTATGACTAGCAGAGAAGCAGTAGCAATACTGTTTACCTGTTGGACATAGGGTAGCTATGAGTCGGATACTGACTTGATGGCATCTAACAACAATAACAACATTTATTGCTGTATAGAATTTTTCTTTAAAATAATCATGTGTTCCCCTAAGATCAGAATCAAAGTGGCAAAAATGCTAAATTGTCTACTAGACCAAAGTTTGACAGTGATGTTTCCTTCTTACTGGCTTTCATTTTATTTGAAATCCAGACTTATTTTTTTAAATCAATCTCTTCTACCTATCTTATTATACTAAAAACATCTCTTTTTTTTGTAGCTATGACTTCATATTTCTAAGACGTTAATTTCACATACTATGTTCTATTAAAACAAACTTTGGACAAATTAAATTTAGAAGAACTTGTTTGAGCAAAGAATAGTTCATGACTAGGTCATGTCAGAACCAAAAATCGTTCAGAGAACTCCTCTTGGCAGTTTGGGCAATTTTTACAGACAGAAAATGACAGTAAACTGAAGACACATTCCTGATTGTTTACAACTAGGCTTTTGCCTTGTTTGGGCATGGTAATCAGTTGGCAGCTTGTGATTGGCCGAAGCTTATCTGCTTCTTAATTGATTTAGGACTAATTGTTTAAAAAATGTACCTTTTAGTTAGATTGAATTTTGTTGTATAAGAACTCAAAGTATGGAGATAGTTTCTGGTCAGTGGCCATCTCCTTATGTAATCTAAAAGTTCTGATTCTTTAGTGCCTTGATTTCTTGTTCTAACACTCTTCTGTTCCATGAAGGCTTGAGTTTTCCTGCCTTAATTTTAACATTCAGTGATTGCAAAGTGAACACTGAAAACTTATTTAGTTGAATGCTTTTGTAATGAAAGATTCCAAAGGATGAGAGAAAATCATCCAAATATATTAATGCATAAAATGACTGTAACATATTTTATTCATTATTTCATTAAAATTAAATCAAGAAAGAGATCAAGCTACATTTTCTAATACCACAATTTGGTAAATAGGCTTTTTAGATTCTACTTTTTTATTCCAAAGACATTTACAAATTGGTTTTCAAAGAAATAAATAGCAGAGAGCATTGGACTATTTGGGCCAGGGCCTCTACCATATGAAGAGTTGTTAGGTCTGCATACTGGATCTTGGGACACAAGGCCTCCTGGGAAACTCAATGGCATGATTCCATGGCCTTCATCTTCTTAAAAACCAGAAGATCATCAACAACTGTATTCTTGTTGTCACTATTAAAGAGCATTTTGTTCCACTTCTGAAATTTCAAGGTGAAGATAAATTTAAAATATCATTCTTAGAATTCACAGCCACAGAAGTGAGAAATGTTTGACCTTTTTCTTTCCATTCTGATTAACTATAACAAAGGGAGAACGGTGCACAAAAGAGATGGAAAACCTTTAAACTCCAAAATTTTTAAGGGCTGTTTTTGAAACTACATGAGTCAGGCCACTGTGTCTACTCAGTGGATTTCTTTTATTCACTCTTGCCACCTTTGGCAGAAAATAAAAAGCCTTACACAATCATAAAGAAATCACTGCACAATAGAATCTTTGACTCTCAAATGACAGCCGCACATGTTTCCTACTCTGTGATTAAAACATTTGACATTGGCCAGGACAACCACTTATGTAATGGCTTATTTTAGGTGATTTTTCTCCCTCAGAATGATGGGGAAATTCCATAATATGTGTTGGACAACAAATTGGCTCATGATGTTTAATTCATTTAAAAAAGCGACCCGCACTATTTTGTAGAGATAGTTTACTTTATTGTTCATTTGTTCCATCTACATAGTTGAGGCCAGTTTTGATAGGTTAACACGGAAACCATAACAAATTACTCCAGGTGCCTGGAGTGAAATGGGAAGAAGACATTTTCTAAAGTATAAAGCATCGGGAATTTTCTGTCCAAATTATGCCTTGGGTCACAAATACTTCATTGTGTTTTGCTGCTAATTGGTTTCTCCTGGGAACTCAGCCCCCTTGTTCTCTAGTGTATCAGGTACTCAAGGTCTGTCCCCATATCTCCAGCTGACCCTTCTCAATTTTCACCGTGGACCTCTCTTCCTCTCCCCATATCTTATGTATAGAGTCTTTCACAGAGTCGTGTGCAGGCACCTTTCCTTCACCCATCACCTCCATCCTGGTGCGTCCCACTCTTTTCTTCTCAGCATTGGGTCTGCCCTCTCGGTCCCATGATGTGGAATTATAATAATCAGCCTATCTGACATTTCTATATTTCTATGTATTTGTTCCAAAGAGTTCCACGGGCTCCTAAAACTCCTCTCTCCCTTTTGTGATCTCTGGGGTAATTAAAGGCATCCTTTCCCATGCAATCACTGAAATTTATGATAAAAAGAAAATCAAGCTTTATTGTCCCTTTCTCCAGCCATCCTTCCAAGATTTAGTCATGTGGATCCAGAGCGTTTAATCCTTCTTTCCTCTTCATCCTGTTCTCCTTCTGTTGCGCTGCTGTCTTGGCTCGTGGACTGCCTTCTCCAACTGCTTTCTCCTTCCTCTCTCTGCTCCAGCTCTGTTCCTGTTCAGGCCATTGGGATTTCAGGCTCACTGAGGGTTTTTCTGGATGGATGGGGGCTTGCTTGTGAAAAGGACAGAGAATACAAAAAAATGCCCACCACTCAAATATGTATATCAGCAGCTCCTCTTTGGGAACATGAAACAGAATGATCTTGTGACCAGCAGGTATTTGGCATAAACATAAGGACAACACAGGAGAAAGAATTGACTCATATTCTGTATTCACTCATATATTTAGTTATGAGATTATTCTAAATCCTACATCTAAGAGAAGGATTCTCAAGACTCTCTAAAATTCTCAGAACCATTAATCCTCAGCTACCTCTATTTACTTATTTTTTTTCTTCAGCATGATCCTTTTTCTACAGTTCGTACTGTTACATCAAGTACCCTGAGACTGGACCCAAGAATAAGTAGTCCACGAAGGTTAACAGTTGGCACATGTGTAAGTCTATGTACCTGTGTGTATGTGCGCATATGCATGCACCTTTACTAATACACTTATTTTACATTATAATTTACTAACATTGCATTTGTTTAATACATAGAATGTTAAATGACTGAGTCAGATCCCTATAAACACATAGCATTAGTATTTAAATGTGGACTTGGAAATAGCCCAGCTAAATATTAGAATGCTGACAGCCACATCACTGTGGTGTCTGATCCTGTCAGACCTCAGAAGCCAAGCAGGGTTGGCTTGGTTAGTCCTTGGATGTGACCAAGTAATGTATCTTCAATAAAAATGAGAGATATATTTCTGCCTTTAATAGTGTACATTATTGAATATTTAGGTCACAAAGTGGCCATTATTAATATAAACAAGCATAATTTTAGGCTATCTATACATTAACTAAATGTATATGCTATTTGTATATGTGCAGCATGTTCCGTTTTTTTTTTTTTTTTTGAGTACTGGGGGGTGGAACATGGAGCTTCTTACATCTTAAGCAAGTGCTCTAGCAATAAGCCGCATTCCCAGGTCCATTTTTATTTTTTATTTTGAGACAGGGTCTCTTTAAGTCATACAAGTTGGATTTAGCCTTCAACTCATGCTACTTCTGCCTTAGCCTCCTGTACAGCTGGAATTAAAGGCATGTATCCTGGGACATGGGAGTAGGACCTGGCAAATGACTCCCGAAACAACTAGCCATTGAAAACCCTATGAATAGCAAAGAAACACTGTCAGATATAGTGCCGGAAAATGAGCCATGCAGGTTGGAAGGCACTCAAAAGACTACTGGGGAAGAGTTGCCTCCTCAAAGGAGAGTCTACCGTGATGACTGAAATGGAGTAAAGCCCCAGGGACCTCCATTTGCTGATGTGGCACGACTCAAAATGATGATAAACAACTGTAAACATCCATTAATAATTGGAACATGGCATATATGTAGTATGAATCTAGGAAAATTAGAAATCATTAAAAGAGAAATGGAGCACATAAACATTGACATTCCAGGCATCAGTGAGCTAAAATGGACGGGTATAGGCCATTTTGAGTCAGACAAACATATGGTCTACTATGCTGGGAATGATAAACTCAAGAGAAATGGGTTGCATTCATCATCAAAAAAGACATTTCAAGATCTATCATGAAATACAATGTTGTCAGTGATAGAATAATATCCATACGCCTACAAGGAAGGCCAGTAATGTGACTATTATTCAAATTTATGCACTCACCACTAAGGCCACAAATGAAGAAAGGGAAGACTTCCATCAGCTTCTGCAATCTGAAATAGATCAAATATGCAATCAAGAGATACTGATAATCACTGGTGACTGGAATGCAGAGGTTGGAAACAAAGAAGAAGGCTCAGTAGTTGGAAAATATGGTCTTGGTGACAGAAACGAAGCTGGAGATCACATGATAGAATTTTGTCAGACCAATGACCTTTTAATTACAAATATATTTTTCCAACATCATAAACAGAGTCTATACACATGGACTTCACCAGATGGGACATACAGGAATCAAATTGACTACATATGTGGAAAGAGATGATGGAAAAGCTCTGTACAAAATGTCAAAACAAGAGCAGGTGCTGACTATGGATCAGACCATCAACTTCTCATATGCAAGTTCAAACTGAAGCTGAAGAAAATTAGAACAAGTATACGAGAGCCACGGTAAGACCTTGATTATATCCCACCTGAGTTCAGAGACCACCTCAAAAATAGGTTTAATGTATTAGACACAAATGATAGGAGACCAGAAGAGTTGTGGCATGACATAAAAGATATCATTCAAGAAGGAAGCAAAAAGTTCTTAAAAAGACAAGAAAAAAGGAAAGACCAAATTACATGTCAAAAGAGACACTGGACCTTGCCCTTGAATGTAGAGCAGCTAAAGCAAAAGGAAGACATAAGGAAGTTAAGAAACTAAACAGAAGATTTCAGAGGGCAGCTCGAGAAGACAAAAACAAATATTATAATGACATGTGCAAGGAGCTGGAGGCAGAAAACCAAAAGGGAAGAATGCACTCTGTGTTTCTCAAGCTTAAGGAAGTGAAGAAAAAATTCAAGCCTCGAGTGGCAGTAGTGAAAGATTCTACAGGGAAAATATTAAATGATGCAGGAAACATCAAAAGAAGATGGGAAGAATACACAGAGTCATTATACAGGAAAGAATTGGTAGATGACCAACCTTTCCAAGAGGTTGCATATGAAGAGGAACCAATGGTGTTGAAGGACGAAGTGGAAGCTGCCTTGAAAGAACTGGCAAAACACAAGGCTCCAGGAATTGATGGGATACCAATAGAGATGTTTCAACAAACAGATGCAGCACTAGAGGTGTTAAACATGTTTGTGCCAACAGGTTTGGAAAACAGCTACTTGGCCAACTGACTGGAAGAGATCCATATTTGTGCCTATTCCCAAAAAAGGGGATCCAACTGAATGTGCAAACTATCGGACAATATCATTAATATCGCACCCCAGCAAAATTCTACTAAAGATCATTCAGAAGTGACTGCAGCAGTATACAGACAGGGAATTACTGGAAAATCAAGTGGGATTCAGAAGAGGGCGGGGAACTAGGGACATCATTGCTGAGGTCAGGTGGATATTAGCTGAAAGCAGAGAATATCAGAAGAGGTCTATCAATGTTTTATTGACTATGCAAAGGCATTTGATTGTGTGGATCATAATAAATTATGGATAACACTTCGGAAAACGAGAATACTAGAACACCTAATTGTGCTCATGAGAAATCTGTACATGAACCAGGAGGCAGTTGTTCGAATAGAACAAGGAAACACTGAGTGGTTTAAAGTTGAGAAAGGTGTGCATCAGGGCTGTATACTTTCACCCTATCTCTTCAATTTATATGCTGAGCAAATAATCCAAGAAGCTGGACTTTATGAGGAAGAACGTGGCATCAAG
>VMDO01006872.1:7252-52835 GCA_007922755.1 Pedetes capensis
GCAATTTCTTGAGCAATTGGAGTCCTATTAAGGAAATACTTTCCTATGCCTATATGATGGAGTGTATTGCCTATCTTGCCTTCTATAAGTTTTAAAGTTTCTGGTTTTATGTTGAGATCTTTTATCCATTTTGAGTTAACTCTCATGTATATTGAGAGATGCGGATCCACTTTCATTTTTCTGCATGTGGATGACCATGCTTCCCAGCACCATTTGTTGAAGAGGCTGTCCTTTTTCCAGTTTACTTGCTTTGCTCCTTTGTCAAAAATAAGGTGGCTATAGGTGTGTTGAGGTATATCTGGGTCTTCTATTCTGTGCCAGATGTCGTCGGGCCTATTTTTGTGCCAGTACCAAGCTGTTTTTGCAACCACTGCCCTGTAGTAAAGTTTGAATCAGGGATTGTGATTCCACCTACATTAGATTTGCAGCTTAAAAGTGTTTTGGCTATACGTTGTCTTTTGTGGTTCCATATGAATTTTTGGATCATTTTTTCTATTTCTGTAAAGTCAGTCAATGGAATTTTAATGGGTATTGCATTAAATCTATAGATTGCTTTTGGCAGGATAGCCATTTTTACTATATTAATTCTCCCTATCCAGGAGCAGGGGAGGGCTTTCCATTATTTAGTGTCCTCTGCTATTTCTTTCTTTAATGTTTTGAAATTTTCCTTGTAGAGATCTGAAGGGTCTTTGGTTAGATTGATTCCAAGGTATTTAATTTTCTGGTAGGCTATCATAAATGGTATTTTTCCTGAAATTTCCATCTCTTCCTGTTTGGAATTGGTGTAAAGAAAAGCTATTGATTATTGTGTGTTAATTTTGTAGCCTGCGACTTTGCTGAAAGAGTTAATTAGATCGACAAGTTTTCTGGTTGAGGTTTTGGGGTCTTTCAGATATAAGATCATATCATCTGCAAATAAGGATAATTTGACCTCTTCCTTACCAATCTGTATCCCTTTGATTTCTTTCTCTTGTCTCATTGCCCTGGCAAGGACTTCAGTTACTATGTTAAAAAGAATGGGAGAGAGAGGACATCCTCATCTTGTTCCAGATCTAAGAGGAAATGGTTTCATTTATCCCCATTTAACATAATGTTGGCTATAGGTTTGTCATAAATGGCTTTTATGGAATTAAGGTATTTGCCTGTTATACCTGTCATCTCCAGTGTTGAACTTTGTGAAAGACCTTTTCAGCATCAATTGAGATAATCATGTGGTTTTTACATTAATTGATTTCCATATGTTAAACCAGCCTTGCATCTGTGGTTTAAATCCCACTTGGTCATGGTGGATAATCTTTTGTATATGCTGCTGAATTCTGTTTGCCAGAATTTTTATTAAATATTTTTGCATCTAGATTCATAAGGGAGATGGGTCTGTAATTCTCTATCTTAGATGAATCTTTTCCTGGGTTAGGTATCAGGGTGATGGTAGCTTCATAGAATGAATTTGGAAGTGTTCCCTCCTCTTCTATTTTTTGGAATAATTTGAGGAAGACAAGTATTATATCGTCTTCAAAAGTTTTGTAAAATTCTGCCGTGAATCCATCAGGACCTGGGCTCTTCTTTGTTGGGAGACTTTTAATTAACTTTTCTATATCTGTATATGTAATTGGCTTGTTTAAGTCAGTTATGTCTTCTGGGGTTAGCTTTGGTAGGTCATATGTGTTAATAAATTTATTCATTTCTTCTGCATTTTCATATTTTTGGGAATACCGTCTCTCATCTTAATCCCTGACAATTTTCTCTATTTCGTTGGAGTTGGTGGTTATGGATCCGTTGTCTTTCATAATCTGTACTATGTTGGATTTTTCCTTTTCTTTTTGATGAGGTTAGCCAGAGGGGTGTCTATTTTTCTTAATCTTTTCAAAGAACAAGCTCTTATTCTTATTAATTTTTTGAATTATCTCTTTGGATTCTAATTGAGATATTTCTCCGTTTATTTTCGTAATTTCCTTTTGGGTGTTCCTTTTAGGCTTGATTTTTTGTTGGTTTTCTAGTGTCTTAAGATGCATCATTAGGTCATTTATTTGGCTCTTCTTTATTTTATTGATGAAGACACTTAATGCTATAAAATTCCCTCTTAAAACTGCCTTTGCTGTATCCCATATGTTTTGGTATGATGTGTTTTCATCATCATTTGATTGTAGGAATTTTTTAAATTCCAATTTGATTTCAACAACAATCCATGGGTCATTCAGCATTGTATTATTCAGTCTCCATGAGTTTGTAAAGTTTCTGGAATTATTCTTGCTCTTGGTCTCCAATTTTATCCCATTGTGATCTGATAAGGGACAGGAGATAATTTCTACTTTTTTGTAGTTGTTGAGTGAGTTATTATGGACTAGCATATGATCTATCATAGAAAATGTTCCATGTCAAGCTGAAAAGAATGTGTATTCGTCATCATGTGGATGAAATATTTTGTATATATCTGTGAGATCCAACTGGTTTAGGGTGGGGATTAGATTTGACGTTTCTCTGTTGATTTTTTGTTTTGATGACCTTTCTCTTGAAAAAAGTGGGGTATTGAAGTCTCCCATTATTATTGATTCTGGTCCAATAAAGTTCTTTATATTCCATAAAGTTTGTCTTATAAAGCTAGGTGCCCCTATGTTTGGGCCATAAATATTAAGGAGCGTTATTGATTCTTGATCGATTGTTCCTTGTATTAAAATGTACTGTCCTCCCTTGTCTCTTCTAATTAGTTTTGGAATGAAATTTAATCTATCTTAAATTAGTATTGCAACACCTGCTTTCTTTTGTTCCCCCCCGTTCTGGGTATACATTTTTCTAGCCCTTAACGCTCAGTTTATTCCAGTCTTTGTGAGTTAGATGAGTTTCTTGAATACCACATATTGATGGTTTGTGTTTTTTCGTCCAATTAGCCAGCCTCTGTCTCTTAATTGGTGAGTTAAGACCATTTACATTAATAGTGATTTATGATATAGCATTTATTGCTATAAAGCCAACCGTTACCTGTTACTGATTTATGAACCATGTTTGCTTTGGTCCTTTCTTAGGTTGCACTCATCTCAGCTAACCAGTTCTTTGTTTTCCTTTATAGGGTTGTCTTCACTCTCCTGGATGTGGTAGTTGATTTACAATCCTCTCCAGTGTTGGTTTGGTGGTTGCATATCGTTTACAAGCATCAATGTCATTAAATGTCTTATACTCCTCATCTATTTTCAAAGATAATTTTGCTGGACATATTAGTCTTGGCTGGAGATTGGTTTTTTTTTTTTTTTTTTTAGGATTTGATTCACCTTTATCCATTCCTTTCTAGCTTTCAATGTTGATATGGAGAAGTCTGCAGTAATTTTAATAGGTTTTGCTTTATAAGTAATAAGGAGTTTCTGTCTTGCTGCTTGCAAGATAGCTTCCCTGGTCTCTAATGACAGCATGGGAACAATGATGTGTCTTGAGGATGATCTACTTAAGTTGGCCTTCAAAAGAGTCCTGAATGTCTCAGTGGTGTATATATCCATTTCCTGTACTATCTTTGGGAAGTTTTCCTTCGGGATATCCTTTACTAGATTTTGAAGGCCTCCAGTGGATCTTTCTTCTCCTTCAGGGATACCCTGAATTCTTAAGTTTCATTTTTTCATTCTATCTGAGTTCTCCTGGAAATCTTTTTTTAATACCTTTATCATTGATTCTATTTCTGACTGTTTGTATTTAAGTTCATTTATGGCATCTTCAGAATCAGAAATCCTCAGCTCAGATTCATCCAAGTTCAATCCAGTTAACTTGGATTGAGTTTCAAGGAGAGTTGCTTGGTTTTTCGTTATCATTTCTAACTGGGATGATAGAACGGATTCCAAGTGAGATACCTTCTTTTCAAGGATCTCCAGGGTGCTTGGGGTATTTGTTTTAATTTCTCTTAGCATGTTTATAACCATGACTCTGAATTCCAAATCAGAGATCTCTAAGAATTGAGAGTCCTTGGAGTTATTTGTTGGTGGGTTTTGCTCTGTGGGGCCTTCAGATCCATCCTGCCCCTTTGTGTTTTTTGAAGGTTTACTTTGCCCATAATGTGTTCTGGGAAGTAGAATTTGTCTCTCCTGAGTGCACAGAACTTCTCCCTCTGTTATAACTTTGAGATTGTGTGGTGCTGAATCTCTGATGCTTATTTGAGCTCATAAGCTGGGTATATTCTCAGCTTTTTGGTCTGTGCAGTTCTCTCTTTAGTCCACCAGCCCAACTCCAAAGGGCCTAAGGGCTAGGGACACTATAGATTTTGTTTCACCTCTGTAGGGTGAGAAAAGGGGGAATCTGGTGACAGAAAAGGGGAAAAGAGGAGGTAGAGGACAGAGGCTAATAGAAATACCTGTCAAAATTAAAATTAAGGTTAAGATTTAAGGGTAAAATAATTAATACAAAGACACATGTATAGCTTAAGAAAAAGAGAAGGAGAATAGAAAGAGGGAAGGGGGTAAAACAAGAAAGGAAGAAAATAGAAATGACAAAAAAAGAGAGAAAAAAACCTCATGTATACACGCTCCCACCCACATATACAATCGCTTATAGTCAGGTGCGGTGGTATACACCTGCAATCCCAGCGGCGTGGGGGGTGGAGGCAGGAGGACTGTAAGCCCGAGATCACAGGCAGCCTGCACAACCCAGTGAGACTCTGTCTCAAAAAGTAAAAAATATGGGCTGAGGGTGCAGCTTGGCAGTCCAGCACCTACAAAGCAAGCAGGCGCAAGACCCTGGTTTCAAACCCCCATACAAAACAACAAAAACAAAAAAACAAACAAAAACCCCAAAAAACAAAAAACAAAATTAAAAAAAAAACATGCATACACACTCACACACACATATAAAAACACTTGTAGTCAGGTGCAGTGGTACACGCCTGCAATCCCAGTGGCTTGGGGGGCAGAGGTAGGAGGACCACAAGCCTGAGATGAGAGGCAGTTTGTGCAACCCAGCAAGCCCCTGTCTAAAAAAACCAAAAAATATGGGCTGGGGGCGCAGTGCAGCAGTCAAGCACCTACAAAGCAAGCAGGTGCAAGACCCTGGATTCAAATCCCCATACAAAAAAAAAAAATGAAAAAAAAAAGAAAAGAAAAGAAAAGAAAAGAAAAAAACCCTTGTATGTTCTTGCAGGTGGAATCTGCACTGTGGACACCCAGTTCCACCAGGTGAAGTTGATACTGCAGGAAGCAGTGCTCCCTCCAGAACTCAGGATGGCAGTGTTTTCACACAATCTGCAGGAGCAGTCTGTCTTAGTCTATAGAGATTTTGCTGTTTATGTAAAAAATGGCAGATTGCCCCACAATGTCCTGGGTTTAAGTGGGACACCGAATGACCAAAGAGATGGTTCCACAAAATATTCTGTGTCTATTGTATTGAGAGGCAGTGGAACCTGTGGGGTCCTCCCTGGGATTCTCCCTGTCCCATGTAGTTCGGGCACCAATTCCCCAAATCAGAGATTTCTGGCCCAAAGCCTATAGCATGGAAGGAATATGGCTGCTATCGTAGATTTTTTTATTGCAGGGCTTTCCACCCACTTGGGAGACCAATTGGGAGGACCAAATCCTCTTGTGGGCAGGATGATATTCAACCCCCTCCCCCGAGAGAATCTGTAGCAGGTCTGTCCATGCATGGTGATTGTGCTCGAAACTGCTCTTATTGTGTCTAATTGTCCTGCAAGACTCTGCCAAAAAGGAGCACTCTGTCTGTGTGGGGCTCAGCCGCTTCCGCAGACCTCACCTTTCTCCACAGTGCAGCGGGATGACTTAGGATCCCCTCTGGTGTGTCTGGGATCCAGGTGTATGTGTGCCCGTATGTCTGTGGAGATTGCATCTGCACCACTGTCCCACCAGAACAGGAGGGAGGGAGCCGCGTTTCAGCTCTGGATGCATACCGCTGGCACCGGTTTCCCAGTTCCCTCCACGATTACTACCCGTACCCTTCAGTATCTACTCTTGCGGATCTGATCCCTATTTTCTCGCGTGAGGGACCTACAACAGCCCAGCGTCTCAGGCTGTGGGGCATATGCTGCTATAAAGATGGCAATTCCATGTGCCACATCAAACTGACTCACCCGAAACTTGTAGTTTATGTCCCGTGGGCAGGGTGACAGTGTGATGTCGAGGTTGCACTCCATGTTGGGTCCGGCTCCCGTGGGTGTGTGTGTGAAGTCCCCTCCAAGTCTCCAGGATTCTATCCTACCGTCTGCATGATGGTGAAATGGCGGAATGGTGGTCCCGCTACTGACCTCTGTGTAGTTCCTCTGAACCCAAATGCTCGATTTCAATGTTCATCCAGTTTCATCCTCTATCTCAATCAAAACTGTCACTGTTTCTATATATTCAGTGTGAGTTCTAAACCCCTAATTGAGGCTTCCCTTTACTCTGGGACAGAAGGTGCGTGTTATCTGTCCACCATCTTGCCGGAAGTCCCTCTGTTTTTTTTTAACATTTAAATTTGAGACAGGGGTTTGCTAAATTACACAGGAAGCCTGTAACCTCAAATTTGGAATCCTCCTGCCTCCACCGCATGAGTCACTGGGATTATAAGCATGTGTCACTGCACCCAGCATCATCTTTTAAAATTTTATTCAGCAAATATTCATTGAGGGCATACTTGGATTTGATGATCTTGATTTTTCTCTACTTAGTTTTGCAGTCAACAACCATGGAAACAGCAGTTAAGAAATCAAAAGTTGCATTGCTTTGGGAAAAGCTATGGCAAAAGATCTCTTTAGAGTATTGGAAAGTAAAGATGTCACACTGAAGACAAAGATGTGCTTCATTCATGCAGTGGTATTTTCAGTCATATCATATGGTTCTGAGAGCTGGCCATTGAACAAGGGAGACAGGAAAATAAATGATGCTTTTGAATTATGGTACTGGAGATGATTATTGAATGTTCCATGGACTGACAAAAGAGCCGAAAGATCTGTCCTAGAAGTACAACCAGAGTCCTCCTTGGAAGCAAGGATGGCTAGACTGCATCTTATGTAGGTTTGGCATGTAGTCAAGAGGGACCAGTCCCTGGAGAAAGACATTATGTTTGGGAGAGTGGCAGGTACACACACACACAAAGAAAAACCCTTCATCAGATGTATTGACAAAATGTCTGCAACAATGGGTTTAAACATAAATAAGATCATGTGTCTGGCACAGAATTGGGGAGTATTTCATTCCATGTACGTAGGGTTGCTATGAGACAGACTCAACTTGAGGGCACCTAACAACAACAACAATCCTTCTGGTTCTAAAATTATCTGATTTGGTGTCTGCAATTTATAGATTATCAGAAAATTGGGACTACATAAAACTTGGATTGTACTCATACAGGTGCCATAGGACCCTAGCACTTGATCCCATCTGATATCAAAAGCTAAGCAGGGTTGGCCTGATTATTCCTTAGATGGTAGACAACTAGGGAATGGGTGCTGGAGACTAGGGAGAAGGACCTGGTAGCCCACTACAGAAACAATCAGTCATTGAAAACCTTACATAGGGTCGCTATAATTCCATAGGATTTAACAACAACAGAAACAATCATTGGTATGAGATTAATGTGTGAATAAGTGGTAGGAATACTTGCTGAGTATAGATGTTAAGAAGCCACAAACAGGGTATGTATACACCCCAAATCCCAATACTCAGAAGGCTAAGACAGGAGGACCAGGAGTTTGAGGTCAACCTGGACTAGATAGTGAGACCCATTTTCAAAACAAGAAAAAGAAAAAGAAAGAAATGAAAGGAAGCAAGAGAGAAAGAAGAAAAAAAGAATGAAAGAAAGAAAAGAAGGAAGGAAGGAAGACAAAAAGAAAAGAAAAGAAAAGAAAAGAAAAGAAAAGTAAAAAGAAAAAGGTTTGGGGGACAGCATAAATTGGGCAATTTTTCTGAGATATTTTCATACATGTACACTGTGTACTTTGATCATACTACTCCATTGCCCAGTCTTGCTACTCTCTTCACTCTCACTGATACTACTATCCCCAAAAAATGCCCCCTCTACTTTCATGTGTCTTATTTTTTCAAATCAACAAAAAATTTTCAGAATTAAATGTCACCATAGATCAAATGGACTTCACAGACTTTTACCGAATATTCTATCCAACAGCAGCAGAATACACATTCTTCCCAGCAGCCCATATAACTTTCTCCAAAACAGATCACACCGAAGGCCCTACAGCAAATCTTAACAAATGAAAAAAATATTTGGGGTAATTTCTTGTTCTTACCAGATTATAATGGAATGAAATTAGCGATCAATAGCAATCATAATGATAGGAACACACAGAGACTGAACAATATGCTTTTGAATGATTATTGGATCATTGAAAAAAGTTCAGGAGAAAAATTATATACAACCAAATGAAAACAAAAACTCAAATTCTGAACATCTCTGATACAGCAAAGGCAGTTCTAAGACAGAATCTTACAGCTCTGAATACCTACATTTAAAAAATAAAAGAAAAAGAAAATCAAGTAAATATCCTACTGAGTGCGTTTTCTTTATCTGTTTTTGTGACACTAATACTTCAGGCTGAGTATTAGAGGGAACAGAGTTATTGAAACAACATCATATCCTAATCAGGAAATGGTATTTTATATGGAGATATAATTAATAATGAAATCTAAAGGGAGTGCATTAATGATCACTGAAATAAATTTTCAAAAGAACATTAGAGTTGGTAATAAATCATGAAAGGAGAAAAAACATTTTCTTCTGTTTCAAGGATAAAAACAAAAACAGAAGGGATAAATTGTATCCGAGTACTCTTAGGAGAATATGAGGAAGAATATCTCAAGAATGAGAATAAGAAGAGAGGATCTATATCTCCAGAAAAAGAATCAGTAAGACATTAATGAAAAACTTTTAGAGAAGCAAGGAGATACTGCTTTGAACTATTTTAGTCTAAGGAGGGTGGGCACTGCTTGACCAAGTTCTTCCTCTTCTCAGCTGAGAGATATAAAATATAAGAGTTGAATTATTATTGCATGTCTATATTTCCAGAGGGGCTGGCATATAGCTTAGTTGGTAGAGAGCCACTCTGCAGTCTCTGAGGTCCTGAATTAGATTCCTAGCACCACAAATGTCGGAGAAAGGAGTGGCAATTCATTCCCCTGGCAATCCTGAAACAATCAGACATTGAAAACCATGTAAGTATCTCTATGAGTTGGACACACCTCAACAGCACCTAACAACAACGACATCTCCAGAGAATACTGTGGGAATTAGTGTGTTCATATGTATAAGATATACAGGACTCTTGAATAGAAGGTCCTCTGTTTATAGATTGTTGTTTTATTTGGTACTAGACACTAATTCATGGTGGGTTAGGTGCATGGCATTGTTATACTTTCTAACTGCTTTGCATCCCCGGGAAGGCAATAGAGAAATAGATGATGGTGTGTACACAGGGACTATTGACTCCTGATGAGAATACCAAAGAACATAATTATGGAGAGTGAGTAAGCACTGCATGGAAATGGCTGACCATTCCTTTAAGAGAAGCACAAGTATCTAAGAAGAAATGAATGGGTTAATTGAATTGTTGTTAGGTGGGGAGCTTGTTAAAATGTGGATTCAGAATCTGTAGCTGTGAAGTGGGGCTTGTGCTTCTGCTCTTCTGAAAGGCTCAGGGTGATGCTGATAATGTTAGTCCTTGGGCAAAATCAGAGCATTGATACACACAACTCTCCCACTTATGTAAATGACATGATTGCCATCACTCTGAGCTTTCTCAGTTATAAATAGTCCTGGTGATCTAATGCCCACACTAATTCCCACAGTACTCTCTGGAGATATTGTTTTTGTTGTTATTGCTAGGTGCCATCGAGTCAGTGTCCGACTCATAGCAACCCTATGTACGACAGGGGAAACAATATTGTTACTGCTTCTCTGCGATTCATAGGGTGTTCAATGTCAGATTGTTTTTTATTCTGGGAGTGGGTTGTTGGTTTGAACCAGAGGCACTTAATTTGAAGTTTGTGTTGAACATAAAGAGGAAAATGTACCACTTTATAAGATCTGAAGCTGAGAAGATGTTTGAAATTTTGGAATTGAATTATGGTTTGTGATGAGGACTTTTGAAGCATGATTATATGAGATATAAGTGACTGGTATAGGGTGAATATTATTGTAAATGGCTTGAAGGAGAGAAGTTTCCATAAAATAGGATGCTATGAGGGTCCATTGGGCTGGGATTTAGCTCAGTTGATAAAGCACTGCACTGCAGTCTCTGAGGTCGTGAGTTCAATTCCCAGCACAGCAAAAATGGGAGAAGGACCTGGCAATCCACTCCCAAGGCAATCCCAAAACAGTCAGCCATTGAAGACTCTATGAGGGTCGCTATGAGTTGGATACCGACTTGACGGCACCTAACAACAACAACATGAGGGTTCACAACATCCCTACTAGATTTAATACAGATTTTTGCAAAAGTATATAAAAAGCATGCAAAAAAGTTGTTGAACTAGTCAAAGAGGAAGAAAATGAATTCTAGTTTTGAGGACTGAGAAAGAGGAAAATAATCAGAGTATCATAAAATTGTAGGATTGGGAAGGAAATTTGAACTAATATAGTCCACTCTCATAATTTATAGAAAAGTAGGCACATAATGAAGAAACTAAATTAACTGTCAATAAACATATATCTCCTAGATAATACTTGGGACTACAATACAAGATGATTCACTTCTCTTTTCTTGGTAGTTATAAAGATAATCACTTTTGTGGTGGTGATTTTGACAATGCAAATGTATCCACATCCTATTAAACATGGAAATTTGTTTGTAGATGATGTAAAATAGAAAGATAAATGAAGGTTTGATTTTAATTGTCCCTCTAGGATTTACCTCCTTTAGGGAAGCAACTTTTTATGAGGAGCTTGATCGGCAGACATCATAAAATATAAACTGTGGAAAACTAAAAATTCTCTTAGAAGATAATGTCTCATAAAACAAAGAAGATGCCAGGCCAATATGAGTTCATCACAAACCATTAATTATCAAATGAGAATTTCTTATTTGTAAGATACAATGTGCTGCATGAATCCATGAGCAGAGAGAAAGCCTACTGCAAAAAATGCTGTATTCTTCAGGGAAATGAATGACGTGATGAGAGACAAACTCCCTCAACTACTTTGATAGAGTTGGCCAGGACTATTTATCATTGAGAAGGCTTAGAGTGATGGCAATCATGTCATTTACAGAAGTGCGAGAATTGTGGGTATCAATGCTCTGATGCTGTCCAGAGACTAACATTATCAGCATCACCCTGAGCGTTTCAGAAGCACAAACCCCACTTCACAGCTACATTTTAATAAGCACCCAATCTTGAAGTTCAAAGATTCCTGGCAGATGGTACCTAGAAGAGCAATTAGTTGGAGCAGAACTTAGTGAAGCAGTGACAAGTTAGAGGAAAGCAGTCTTGCCCATCAGTAGACTTAAGACTTGTTCTGAGGATTTTGTTCTAATTTGGTAGATGAGGAAACACCCCACATAAACAAAGGAGAACTTCAGTCTTGATAACCATCATTAGCAAAACTCCATCTGTAAACAAAAGTTAATGAAGCATAGAGAAACTGAGGTTTTGCCCATTTTACAAACAAAGACACCAGGGCTCAGAGAAGTTAAACAACTTGCTTAAAGTGACACATATATTCTTTCCATTCTATTGTGAGTTTTTTGTTTTCTTATGATACATAACTCCGGCCAGCAAGAATCATAACTTCATTACCTTCTTGGGAAAAGTCAGAAGCTAGATAATGTGGCCTCTTTATAACTAGAGCACTTGGGCAAGATGGGTGTTGGTGTTTGGAAAAGTTCTTTCTCCTAAAACAAAAAATTGAGGAGGACGAGAAAAATTTGGTGTTTAAGACACTCATTTTATTTGAAGTGTTGCCAACAGAGAGTGAGTCTATTTGATTTGAGAGTAATCAGTGGACAATCCTTTTAGATCTCATAATATGAATATTTTTTTGATTTTTTTATTGGACATTTTTAATGTATACCTTAATGTGATTCATTCTGACATGCTTTTCATTGTGGCATTTACATATATGCATTTTGATGTACATTATTCATATAGGTTCCCTGAATTTTTAAATAAAGAAAAAAATGAAATTCTAGATTAACAAAAGAGACTCTTCTAAACTGCAGAGAAGCCATCAAAATCTGTTGATAATGTCTACACTTATCTATAGATAGAAACTCATTGCTTAATTAACTAGCAATTAAACAATTTAATTATTTTAATTATTTCAGGTAATTTCTTACAGTTTTTTTAATTAGTAATATTTGATGATGAGCACTGATTTACATATCATATGCTTAGGTTATAATGACAAATTTAGTATGATAGCTACCTCAAAAATAAGTCCCTCTTGAAAGAGAACTTTTCTAGAAATTGGCATTGGACTTGCTCCCTGGTTTTCCTTAAACAATTGAAATATTTTCCAAGTCCATGAAGTAAAAATATTTTTGTTTACATTCTGACATTCTGAATTGTTAGCCAGGGTTTTTCTATTTTATATTGAGTACATTTATTCCTTTGTGCCGAATGGCTTTCAGGGCAGTGATAGTAATAAACTGTTGTCCCCCCACCTGCCGTTAGAGTGTTTTCTTCTTCAAAAGGGCTTTAGCATAGTTTCTACTTCTCTTCTTTCCCTTGGGAGAATGATTACTTACAAATACTTACTAGAATACTGTGTACATTTCCCAGAGTAAATGCCCCATATTTATCATTTCATAGTAATAGCCCTTGAAAATCAGCACTATTTCTTCTCCAAAGTTGATATTGTTAGGTGGTTCAATAGAAGCCAAAGTGCATTACCAGAAATATTAAGACATTTTTATATAACAGTTGATAGTGTAGAATATTTCCTTTGGAGGCAAAGTTTAGATTTTGACTTTCATGTATATTTCTTTCGTTGGATTTAATGCTCAGGTTAGTATCAAGCAGAACATAAGAGGTTCTTGAAAAATCTGTCCTACTTGTCACTCCAAGCTAGGCAGCTACATTATTTACCCCCAGAAGGTTCTACTATAGGAATATAACCTTCTAAATCCTAATATCAAGAACACGTGTCTCCACAAAAAGAGAACGGTGTGTGACCAATTTCTTAAAATAAATTTATGCCACCAAAAATGACCAAAATGGACTTTTCAAATGACTACTGGATTCTCTCATTCCTTAACATATTTCTCTACATGTTGAGTCCATCTTTACATATCAGCAGTGATAGCTGTAGCTCGAGGAATTATTTATTAATTCCACAGTAGCTACATGCTTTCCCTTTTTCCCTTTTTCATTGTCTCTTCTTCTCAGCATGTTGTTTTTCATTCCATTTTGTGTGTACTTAGGATATAATGGGAATTTCATCCTCATTTTCTAGGTTTGTTGCTATGCTTGGTGTCATTTTCATTCTCTCCATTTCCAAAATGCATTGCCACCTCTTTTATCATTTGCTATGTTGTCGTTGTTAGGTGCCGTCGAGTCGGTATCCGACTCATAGCGACCCTCAAAGGGTTTTCAATGGCGGAGTGCTTCTGGATTGCCTTGGGAATGGATTGCCAGGCCCTTCTCCCATTTTTGCGGTGCTGGGAATTGAACTCAGGACCTCAGAGACTGCAGCGCAGCGCTCTACCCACTGAGCTAAATCCCAGCCCATCATTTGCTATAGGTATTTCTTATCCTCTGCATTTTTAAAAGTGAAGAATCATGCCATTTACCTATTATAGTTCCTTGATTTTGAATAACTCAGGCAATATGTGTCTTTTTCAAAATAATTTGGAAGAGGAAATGAAGAAAAATTCTATTATATGAGCTGAAAGGCATATCTCTGGAGAAATAAGCATATTATAAGTAATTAGGTTTTTAGATTCTATCTGCTCATGATTTAAATGCTGTTAAATAATGAGGGATAAATATAAGATATACTTTGTTGAAACAATATATGTATGCTAATCAGCTATGTGTATCATTCATTAATTATAAGGATGTTATTATGTAGCTTGAGTAGTTTACTTGCTTGTTTCTAGAAGCATTTAAACACTAAAAAGTATCATTTTTCAAATAGAGAAAGGACCAATTTTTCTTATAAATTAACTAATATAATTGCAAATGAGCCTCAAAATCTATTTGGTGAAAATGCAAAAAAAAAAAAAAATTAAAAATAAAAGAGCCTAACACATTATTTGATGCAGCATCTGTGGCCTCTGTTGCTTTCTTGGAAACTGCAAAGATACTAATGTCACATAAATATTAATGTCATTGTAGGTGCCAGTTCTTGAAGTATCTTGTTCTAGATTGTGAAAATTCTTAACTAAGATAATTTTTGAATTGTTTAGGAAGGAAACTACCACAATATGAGGTTATGGACCAGACATGAATAAAACATTGTTTTATATCATGACATACTTTAATAATTATTCTTAAATGAACATTAGTATCTTAGTGATTATTTCTATATCAGAATAGAAACACATGTGTATACCCAAGCAAACAGGAAACAAAAACAGACAAAACAATTATAAGATGATGTACATAATCAAATAAGCCCTTTTTGTGTTAAGATACTATATTTTTACATTTTGATTTTCTTTGCCTAGATTTTCTCGCCTTTATCCATGTGATACTTTAACTCTACCTCAGGCAATCCAGAGAAATTCATTTATAATTTCATGTCCTACTATGCACATAAATCATAATATAGATAGGGTTTCCATATTTATAGTAAGTGATCATTGAATAATCTCAATGTGTTGCTGTTTTTTTTTGTATTCCACAATACAAACGTTTTTGTATCCACCAAACAAACTCATAACCCATACTTATGCATATATGTGTTCACTGCTTCCTTTTACACAACTATGCTCATAATGTGCACATTTGATTTAAACATGCCTTGTGAAATTCTGCAAAGCCAGCTCAAATACCTCCAATTTTTTCTTTTTAATTCCTTCATGATATATATGATAATTTATTCAATCATAGTCTGATTGATATTGCATACATTGTTTCTTTTGATTTTTAATATTACAAACATGCTATATAACAAAAATCTTGTATTTTATCCAAAAATCTTTAAATGTTTTCTTTTTTACCTTTTCCTTTCTTTTCTTTTCCTTCCTTTTCTTTCCTTTCCTTTCCTTTTCTTCTTTCCTTTTTTTTTTCCTTCAATGGGATAGATTTCTAGGATATGGTTTCTTGGGTCAGAGATTTTGTTAATAGGGTCCATATGTTTTCTAAAAGGCCTACTGAAATTCATATTGTATTAGCAATATGTGAGTGTCCTCTCACCTCCAAGCTATCTTAGTTCCTATTGGTCATATAAATTTCTATCATTTATATTGATGGATGTTGTCTAACAGTTTTGTTAATTTAGTTTGAGTGGGAATATATATATATGTGTGTGTGTGTGTGTGTGTGTGTGTGTGTGTGTGTGTGTGTGTGTACATATATATGTATGTATGCATTATATGTATGTATATATGTATATATGTATGTATGTGTATATATATGTGTACATATATATATATATATATATATATAGTGATATTAGGAGTTGGACCCAGGGACTGGTGCTTGCATGCTTTGCAAGTGCTGTACCACTGAGCTGCACCCCCAGCCCATTTTTTTTAATTTTTGAGATAGAGTCTCTCTAAATTACTCAGACTTCCTCTGGTCTCCAACTTGAGATCCTCCTGCCTCCATCTCCTGGGTCACTGGGTTTACAGGCATTTGCCAATGAGCCTGGCTCAGGGAATATCTTTTTATTGGCTTTTGCCTTTGGTTTTGCTTTTATATGAATTGATTTTTTTCTTAGTTTGAACTAGATTTAGCTGCATTAAGTAAAACACTCAATAGTATATTAAACTACAGAGAAAAATAATTTTCTTTGCTATAAAAGAAATCTAGAGGTAGATAATATAAGTATTCGTGCCTTTCTGTATTACTTGGATCCTGTGTCCACTGTGTATTTTGCCATGCTTAGCATGTTCTACTTGTCCAAAATTATAGACTAGAACTATAGCCAGTAAATCCACCATCCAGGCAACCGGAATCAGTAAGAAGAGTTCTTGCTACTGCTCTTTAAAATAAATCTGTATAATGTACATATTATTTCTGCCTGTCTATAGCACATTGACTAGAAAATAGGTTACATATGTTGCAATAGACTTGTTAAATGCAGTATTTTGCATTGTTGACAGAATGCCTGTCTTTAAAACAGGTTTCTATGACTAAAGACTAATGCAACTACCTATAAGGCCAGAAGCATTTGTTGCCATATTTGTCTTTTTCCTATGCTGCTGTTACATTACTTGTCTTTTCTACTAAATTTTGTGTATTTTTTTCACTTAGGTTTAAAATGTTTTCCAGGTATATCATTCATCTATTAGCTTTCTTTACAATATAATTTTTGCATGAAATGCTTAATATTCATGGAGTCAAATACATCATTTTTCTCTTCCAAATCAGTGAATTTACATGATTATTTAAGTTTTTCCTAAGAGTATTTTCCTAAGAGTATTGTTTTTCCTAAGAGTATTCTAAGTATTCTAAGTATTCCTAAGAGTATCCTAAGTTTTTTCCTAAGAGTATTGTTCCTTTATTTTGCATGCATAAATATTTTAACTATCTTTGCATACTTTTATCAATAGTATGTTGAAGGGGTCTTGCTAGTCAGCTAGCTGTTTTGTTGCTATAATCAAACTAGCTGAAATAAACAACTTATGGGAGAGAAGATTTATTATGGTTCATAGTTTAGAAAATATCAGTCCATTAGGTGGAGGGAGACATGGTGGAACAGATGGTGGCAAGGGTCTGTGGCACAACACTTCACCTCAGGGTGGATCATGAGCGGAAAGTAAGAATGGAACTAGGAGCTCACATAAAACCTCCCAAAATCTGCCTCCAGTGGCCTACTTCTCCCAGTTAGGGCCCCTTTACCAACGGCCACAGCCACCCATTACAGTGCCATCATGAGAGAATCTAGCAGTCAAATACATGACCTTTTGAGAACTTTTTAGATTCAAATCATAACAAGTTCTAAGTCATGTTCCATATATATTAATACTAGCTAAGCCAGCATCATATATTAAAATGATGAAATTCTACATCCTTTTTTCATTGAGTTAAAGTGACATCCCTTACCCTTATTTTATTTTCATGTATACTAAAATCCACTCCTAGACTTTCCTCAGTTCTCTCTTCTTTTGTCAGTACTACACCAATTTGAACTAATGAATTTAAAGGGTTAGCAAATACATGATCAAATCCAGCTTCTGCTTGTTTTATAAATAAAGTCTTATTGGAATTGCACAATACTAATTCATTTTCATATTATCTCTGACTGCTTTTATGTTAGGCTGGCAGAATTAGATGGTGGTGGCAGATGTTGCATATCCACAAAGTCTACAATATTAACTGATTGTCCCTTTACACAAAAGTTTTTTGGCCCCTAAATGACCAATTAATTGTTGCTGTTAGGTGCTATCAAATCATGTTTGACTCATAGAGACCCTTGTAGATTTTTCAATGGCTGATTATTTTGGGATTGCCTCTGGTGTTGATTGCCATGTCCTTCTCCCATTTTTGTGGTACTGGAAATTGAACCCGGGACCTCAGAGACTACAGAGAGGATTAATTAGGATATCTCTTGACCAAATTCACACATACTCAAAACTACATATTTACTAATGTTTAAATATCTGCATGTGTTAAATCTTTTGAACAATATATGATGATATATGAATATCATTAAAAATTTGAAAGTTAATCATCACAACCAGTTTTTGCAATAAAATACTGTCAGTTAAATACAGAATTGTATAGTAAAGCATTTCATATGTTTCATTTTTTCACTACTCATGAAGATGTCATTTTTGAAAAAAGAATCTCTAATAAGGATCATATCACATTGAATTGTAAAGATTTTTATCTTTAAATCACCAAATATACAATCAATCAATCAATCAATGAATAAATAAATAACAGTGTAATAACTCCTAAGGTGTATATTAACCACTTTCAATAATATCTGTCAAATGGCTAATCTTATTAATTTATCCACTTACTCTCCTTGTACAACCTAAAATTTCTAAAACAAACCTCAATGTCCTTACAGTTTATCCATAAATGTTGGAACGTACATTGCTAAAGATTAATGAGTTTTTGTTTTAAGAAGTCATAATACTAGGCAGGAACTGTGGTGCATGCCTATAATCCTAGCTACTGGGGAGGCTGAGTCAGGCAGATTACAGGTTTGAGATGAGAACCTGCCTGTATAACTTAGTAAAACTCCACTCAAAATAAAAAAAAGAAAAAAAATTGGGGTTAGGGTTCCAGCTCACAGCCCAGTGGTGGAGCACTTGCCTAACGTGTACAAGGCCTTGGGTTCAACCCCTAGTGTTGTGGGGAAAAACACAAAAATTATAAATCATAATACTATTTTCAGTCCTGGCAGAAAAACAAAATGAATATACAAAAAAGAAAAACAAAATAAAATAAAAGAAAATACCATTATTTTCTTGTTACAATTAACCAATTAGTGTTTAGATTTCCATATTTGCTTAAGCAAAACTTTTTTCATTATTGCTTTCTTTTAATTGACATCCAGATGACTTCCACAAATTACAATTAGTTGCTTTTTCTTAAATATTTTTCAATGTATGAATTCTCATTTTCTTTTTCCCTATTCCAATGAATTCCTTGAAGTAGGCTAGTTTGTTGTATATTGATCTCATATTATGTTTTCTCCTTATTTGCTTTTTTCAAAGATTTTGCTTTGCTGATGTTGTTGATGACTCTGTGTCTCATATTCTCATATGTAGATATAGCAAGTTATTAGATTTACATTCACAATTCTGACTGGTATTCTTCATTGATGTTGTTGTGTACTTCCACCTCTTTTATTAGGAGGTATGTGGTGACTGGTTAATCACATGCATTGAATATACTTGTCTTCTGAACCTGAGGTATGTGTTATACACATATTCATTCACCAAATCATTGTTGAGAAGTATTGTTTCATTAGAATTTGCAAAGTGATGACATTCTACAATATTTATCATTCTTTCTTTATTTCTTAGCTGAAAATCTAGAAAGTAAATCTTATTTTCATAACTGATTTGCTGTACTTAGACACAGTTTCTACAGAGAACATTCAAATGCATGCTGGAATTTTTACTGTATTCACAAGTTGCCACATATCTGGTTTGTGAATATCCTCCAAATACAATCTATAATATATGTTGTTGTTGTTGTTGTTGTTGTTGTTGTTGTTGTTTAATTGCTTGTGGAGTACCTTCATGATGAAATTACCATAAATTTGGCTCATGAAAACACCTTTTGATTGCTTTCTAAATATTTTATTGATCAACAGGAAATAATGGATTATTAAGAAGAATGTAGACACAATCATTTATGCCTTCCTTCAATGTATGGTAAAATGAGATAATTCAGATTCCACTTGTATGTTTTTGGAGCTAGATCTGGAATTCAACAGTTTTTTTCTGAGTACTAGAACTTGAAATCACTTTTCATTTTCCCCAGTTACTTATATTAATTGACAGGGGCATACATCATGTATTGATTTTCCCTTTTATGAATTATATTCCTCATATATGAAATATAATATTAACATTAAAGGTCATCTAAATAGTAAATTAAACACGATAGAAGAGAGACTTGATAAATTCAAGGGAGAAGTGAAGAAATTACACAAAAGGAAGTAGAAGTAAAAGTAAGGGATATACAAGATATATTGAGAGGCTGTTTCAGATATGACAAAACAATTTTATTATCTATTAATCAGATACATCTGTCTGTTTTTCATATATTATCAAATGACTTTCAAGAAAAGATTAAAATTTTCCCTAAGGGTTGAAATTTTTCTCCAAGAAAAAATATTTTGAAATTTTTGTGTTAATTCTGTTCCTAGATATCTTTTTCCAAATTGATTAAATGTTATTCTAAATAAAAGTATAACAACTTTTTATAAAAATTTTCATCAAAAAATGTAAGTGAGGTTTGTTAATCAGCTTGATTTAATCATTCCACACTTTACACATACATCAAAACTACACAGTGAACACTGTAAATATATAGCATTTTGACTTGGTAGATAAAACAGAAAATAAAACAAATGAAAAGTGCAGTTACAAAAAAGAATAACCTTATGTGGTATTGGCAATGAGATATTCAAGGGAAATTTCTTCAAAGAAGAATGGAGAGCCTACAAACAATTTCAACCTACATGAAAACCATGCAACATAGAGGAGTCTTTGGAGAGTAATGGCAAAGAATGGATTATTAAGAAGGATTTAGGGACAATTGGTTATGTATGTGAAAATTCTGGACAGTTTATGGCTACAGTAATCTCAAATCAATTTCAGTTGAAATAAAGAATTACAAGTGCAAACAAGTGTTCAAACTTCCAAAATAAATAATAGAAGAATCTTTAAGATACAAAGAAAAATTTTAAGCAATCAAAGAAAAATGTGCAAACCATATGGGATAATATTGACAAATTGATTTTTATAAAATTCAATTTTTAAATCAAACATTCAATACAGTATAAAGGTAACCTATAACTTTTCTTCATTCAAATAAACTTGAACGTATATATTACACATAAAATTGACAAAGGATTAATATAATGAATATGGAGAAAGTCCACTTACAAACTAAAATCTGCAGAATCTTCCTGAAAATGAGAAAAAGTCATAGATATTTGCTAGAAAAGAAGATAAGAATAAGCAATAAGCCTATAAAATATATTTAGTATTATTGATAATTATGAAATAAAGATTAAAAACAAAGTGAGATATCATTTCAAATCTACTATATTGTTAAACCCTAAAATATTTATAAATCAATTTTTAGACTATGTACAACATCTATAGTTTTGCTGTAAGAGGTAAATTGGTATAATTTATATGTGAAACAATTTATCATTACTTTATAAAACTGATTATGATCATACTTTGTAGCATGATAAGCTCAGCTATAGGAATATAATGTTCTCATAGAAACTTATAAATGAAGAGATGAGAGTTTCCATTGCTATAATACCTTTTTATACTATTCAGCACACTGTGGGTTTAACCTAAGACCCCATGAATGCTAGGCAAGTGCTCTACTACTAAGCCACACCCTCAGCTACTTATTCTTATTTTGAGAGAGAGTCTTGCTAAATTTCACAGGAGCTTCGAGTCTTGAACCTGCAGTTCTCCTGCCTCAGTCTCTCAAAACTTGCTGGGATTAGAGATATGGACCATGCTTTAGTTTTCTCCCTTTTTTATTATTTGAAGTGATGGGTATAGAACCCAGGCCCCTGTTCATGCTAGGCAAGTGCTATACCATTGAGGTACATCTCCATCACTACATTTCTTGTAATGGCAAAAAGTCAGAAACATTGAAATGTCCTCTGACAGAACACTAAATATGTATAAATACACATCTTCACAGAAGAATACTCTGTGGCAGTGAAAATGAGCAGGAACAAATGGATAAATAGCAAAACTGAATTATATAATAGAAGTTGAACTCATGTAGTTTTTGTGTAGTAATTATAACTCAATAAAGCTGAAAAAATGGAAAACATAAGATTCATAAACATGATTACATTATGTGGCGGGAAGTATCGAATGGGGAGGAACAGGGGTGTGAAAGTCCTTATCATTCTCTTCAGATGATAAATAGAGGGGAACTTGTTTATTTTGGTAATCAATGTAACTTTGGTTATGCCACTTTTGAAGCACTTACATTAAATTATGAGCTTAACCAGAATAGGTTAATATACTAAAAGTTTTGTTATCCCTAAAGCCAAGATTATAATACTTGAAATAATAATCACAGGAGACACATTACTAACCTAATAGAAGGGACTTACATTACTTCTGAATCATCTCTGGTGAACAATCTCAGATTAAACTTGTCTCTTTACTATAAAGAGCTATTGGCATTTTGCTATAACAGGAATTTAATTTAGATTGAACAGACATGGTATTATCTAACATACAGAGGACATTGCTATTTAAATGTTTTGGTCAAAGATACTAAAAATTATCACACAAATTTCCAGAATTTTACATTTCAATAAGATTTTACTTATATGTTTCTCAAATTTCCAAATACATGGAATGTTAGTTGTGTTATATGAAATAATGGTGAGCAAAGTTATACAGAGACAAATATTTCTTGGACCTGTATGCTCATGAGTACCCATGAATTGAAGGAAATTATGTATTACACAATGTGATAATAGGGGAAAAATGAAAAATAGAGAAAACAGCCCTCATACCTGGTTCTTCCTGAAATATATAACTCACTGCTCTTATGAAGTGGTTTGTTAAAAATCAAAGAAAAATTTTTCTAAGACCTGATCTTTGGCATTATTTTATGTTTCTTCTTGTATCTTTCCTCTTCATTGAGTCATATGAACTTTCTATTCTTTGGCCCAATTATATGAAGTGTTTAGTTTATTTATATTATTTTAAGTAGGTTTATATTGTAAGACTGAGAATTCTAGCTCTACCTCTCTGGTCCTTTTAACAAAAATATCGTCCATTCATTCTCTCTTGACTTTGATTTGCAGATGGATGCTGTCTGTCAGAAACAAATTATTTCATAGTTCTCTCTTGTTTCTGTCTAGTTTTCTTCCCACTTTCTCTTCAAATTACAGGTCACAATGGAATCCTTGTTCTGATGAAATTAGTTTTCCTTGTTCTATTTTATTTTATTTTATTTTTATTTTTCTTTCTTTCTTTCTTTCTTTTTTCTTTTTTTTTCTTTTTGCTGTACTGGGGGTTGAACCCAGGGCCTCGCACCTGCATGCTTGGCAAGTGCTGGACCACTGAGCTGTGCCCCCAGCCCTTTTTTTTTTTTTTTTTTTTTTTTTTTTTTTACTTTTTGAGACAGGATCTCGCTAGTTTACGCAGACTGCCTCTGGTCTGGAACTTGTGATCCTCTCTCCTCCGCCTCCCCAGCCACTGGTAATACAGTCACCACACCTGGCCTTGTTCTGTTTTCTACTTAATTGTTTAACTTTATTTTTCTTAGAACTGATGCATTTCATAAATCCTAATCTTTTAAAATTTATGTGTATTGTGCTGGAGTCTCATGATATATCAGCCATCATTTTCTTATTTCTTTTGTTTATTGAGCTTTTAAATGAGTGCTTTTAGGTATCTGTGGTTCCTAACAAATTATGGAACACCCTGCAAAGAATGGGAATAGCGGAGCACCTAACTGTACTCCTGAGGAATCTGTACATGGACCAGGAGGCAGTTGTTCAGACAGAACAAGGAAACACTGCTTGGTTTAAAGAAAAAAAGGTGTGGGTCAGGGCTGTATCCTTTCACTGTACCTCTTCAGTTTCTCTGCTGAGAAAATAATCTGGGAAGCTGGATTTATGAAGAAGAACATGACATCAGTATTGGAGGAAGACTCATTAACAACCTGCATTATGCAGGTGAAATAACTCTGCTTGTGAAAGTGAAGAGGACTGGAAACACTGATGAAAATCAAAGAACACAGCCTTCAGTATGAATTGAGACTCAATATCAACAAAATGAAAATCCTTACAACTGGGTCAGTATGCAACTTCACATTAATTGGAGAAAAGATTGAGATTGTTTATGATTTTGCTTTACTTGGTTCGAGAATCAACAATTATGGAAGGACCAGTGAAGAAATTAAAAGCTGGAAGTTGTTTTCGTTGTTAGCTGCCTTACTCATAGCGACCCTATGTACAGCAGATCGAAACATTTGCCAATTCTGTGCTAGGCAAATGATCTGATTTACGTTTAAGCCCATTGTTGCAGACACTGTGTCAATCCATCTGGTGGAGGGTTTTCCTCTTTTGCATTGACCTGCCACTATCCCAAACAAGATGTCCTTCTCCAGGGTTTGATCTCTCCTGAATACATGTCTGAAATATGTAAGACACAGTCTGGCCATTCTTGCTTCCAAGGAGCACTCTGGTTGCACTTCTTGTAGGACAGATTTGTTGATTCCTTTGGCAGTCCATGGTATATCCCATACACGTCTCCAGGACGACAATTCAAAAGCATCACTTCTTTTTCTGTCTCCCTTGTTCAATGTCCAGCTTTCACAACCACATGATGTGAGTGAAAATACCATGGCATGAGTCAGACACACTATCGTCTTCAATGTGACATCTTTGCTTTTCAATACTTTAAAGAGATCTTTTGCCACAGATTTTCCTAGAGAATGCCTCCTTTGATTTCTTGACGGCTGCTTCCACGGGTGTTGACTACAGAGCCAAGCAAAGCAAAATCTTGGACAACCTCAATCTTTTCTCCATTTATTCTGAAGTTGTATGCTGACCCAGTCGTAAGGATTTCTGTTTTGTTGATGTCTAGTTGTAACCCATATTGAAGGCTATGATCTTTGATCTTCATCAGTAAATGTTGCAAATCCTCTTCACTTTCATCAAGCAGAGTTGTGTCATCTGCATAACACGGGTTGTAAATGAGTCTTCCTCCAATCTTGATGCCGCATTCTTCCTCATAAAGTACAGCTTCTCCGATTATTTGTTCAGCATATAAATTGAAGAGATAGGGTGAAAGTATACAGCCCTGGTGCACACCTTTCTCAGTTTTAAAGCGTGCAGTGTTTCCTTGTTCTATTTGAACAACTGCCTCCTGGTTCACGTACAGATTTCTCATGAGGACAATTAGGTGTTCTGGTATTCCCATTTTCCAAAGTGTTATCCACAATTTATTATGATCCACACAATCACATGCCTTTGCATAGTCAATAAAACATAGATAGACATCTTTTTGATATTCTCTGCTTTCAGCTAATATCTGCCTGACATCAGCAATGATGTCCCTAGTTCCCCTCCCTCTTCTGAATCCCACTTGATTTTCCGGTAATTCCCTGTCTATATACTGCTGCTCTCACTTCTGAATGATCTTTAGTAGAATTTTGCTGGTGTACAATATTAATGATATTGTCCGATAGTTTGCACATTCAGTTGGATCCCTTTTTTGGGAATAGGCACAAATATTGGTCTCTTCCAGTCAGTTGGCCAAGTAGCTGTTTTGCAAATGTGTTGGCACAAACATGTTAACACCTCCAGTGCTGCATCTGTTTGTTGAAACATCTCTATTGGTATCCCATCAATTCCTGGAGCCTTGTGTTTCACCAGTTCTTTCAAGGCAGCTTTCCCTTCATCCTTCAACACCATTGGTTCCTCTTCATATGCAACCTCTTGGAATGGATGCTCATCTACCAATTCTTTCTTGTATAATGACTCTGTGTATTCTTCCCATCTTCTTTTGATGTTTCCTGCATCATTTAATATTTTCCCTGTAGAATCTTTCACTACTTCCACTCGAGGCTTGAATGTTTTCTTCACTTCCTTAAGCTTGAGAAACACAGAGCGTGTTCTTCCCTTTTGGTTTTCTGCCTCCAGCTCCTTGCACATGTCATTATAATATTTGTTTTTGTCTTCTCGAGATGCCTTTTGTAATCTTGTTTAGTAACTTAACTTCATCCTGTCTTCCTTTTACTTTAGCTGCTTGACATTCAAGGGCAAGTTCTATTGTCTCTTTTGGAATGTAATTTGGTCTTTTCTTTTTTTCTTGTCTTTCTAAGCACTTTCTGCTTCCTTCTTGAATGATATCTTTTATGTCATGCCACAACTCTTCTGGTCTCCTATCATTTGTGTCTAATGCATTAAAACTATTTTTGAGGTGGTCTCTGAACTCAGTTGGGATATTCTCAAGTTCATACCATGGCTCTCATATACTTGTTCAAATTTTCTTCAGCTTCAGTGTGAACTTGCATATGAGAAGTTGATGGTCTGATCCACAGTCAGCACCTGGTCTTGTTTTCACATTTTTTTATAGAGCTTTTCCATTGTCTCTTTCCACATATGTAGTCAATTTGATTCCTGTATGTTTCATCTGGTGAAGTCCATGTGTATAGTTTCTGTTTATGTTGTTGAAAAAAATGTACTTGTAATGATCAGGTCATTGGTCTGACAAAATTCTGCCATGCGATCTCCAGTTTCGTTTCTGTCATCAAGACCATATTTTCCAACTACCAAGACTCCTTCTTTGTTTCCAACCTTTGCATTCCAGTCACCAGTGATTATCAGTATGTCTTGATTGCATGTTTGATCTATTTCAGATTGCAGAAGCTGATAGAAGTCTTCCCTTTCTTCATTGGTGGCCTTAGTGGTGGGTGCATAAATTTGAATAATAGTCATTAACTGGTCTTCCTTGTAGGCGTATGGATATTATTCTATCACTGACAACATTGTATTTCATAACAGATCTTGAAATGTCTTTTTTGATGATGAATGCAACCCCATTTCTCTTTAGTTTATCATTCCCAACATAGTAGACCATATGATTGTCTGACTCAAAATGGCCTATGCAGGTCCATTTTAGCTCACTGATGGCTAGAATGTCAATGTTTATGTGTTCCATTACACTTTTAATGATTTCCAATTTTACTAGATTCATACTACATACATTCAATGTTCCAATTATAAATGGATGTTTACAGTTGTTTCTCCTCATTTTGAGTTGTGCCACGTCAGCAAGTTTAGCACCCTGGGGCTTTACTCCATTTCCATCATCATGGTAGACTCTACTTTGAGGAGGCAACTCTTCCCCAGTAGTCTTTTGAGTGCCTTCCACTGGGGGCCTCATTTTATGCCACTATATCTGACAGTGTTTTTTTGCTATCCATAGGGTTTTCAATGGCTAGTTGTTTCAGGAGTGGTTCACCAGGTCCTACTCCCTAGTCTGTCTTAGACTAGAAGCTCAGCTAATAACCTGTGCACCATGGGTAAACTTGCTCATATCTGAGGTACCAGTGACAGAGCTCTCAGCCTCATTGCAACACACAAGCCCCCATGGTGCGGCAAGCTGACACACATGTGAGGGAAAAGTCGGATAGCATTGGGAAAAGCTATGGCAAAAGATCTCTTTAAAGGATTGAAAAATAAAGATTTTACATTGGTGACAAAGGTGGGCCTGACTCATGCCATGGTATTTTCTGTCATATGGTTGTGAAATCTGGACATTGAACAAAGGAAGCAGGAAAAGAATTCATGCTTTAGAATTATGGTGCTGGAGATGAATATTGAATATATGATGGATTGCCAAAAGAACAAATAGATCTGTCATTGAAGACATACAACCTGAGTGTTCCTTGGAAGCAAGGATGACTGGACTGCATCTTATGTATTTTGCACATGTAGTCAGGAGGGATTAATCCTTGGAGAAGGACATCATGTTTGGGAGAGTGGAAGGTCAACTTAAAAAAGAGGAACCCTCTACTAGGTGGATTGACACAGTGTCTGTCAGAATGGGCTTAAACATAAATAAGATTGTGTGCCTGGCACAGAATTGGGGAGTGTTTCATTCTACTGTACATACAGTCACTAGCAGTTGGACCCAACAAGATGGCACCTAACAACATCAACATATCTACAAGTAAACAAACACAAAAATGGTGACGACATCACATACCAGTTGTGGACATTAGGTTCACTCTGTTCACTCCACTCTCTTCCTCCCATTGTACACAATCTAATAATCCTAAGGTAAACATGATTGATGGTCCTGCTTTATCACAAGGATACTTTCAGGAATGGTTCAGAGTAGGTTTGCATGGATCAGTGCATGTTGAAGACAGGGTTTCTGTTCACATTTAGGAAAGCATAATTCTCCTCATTAAAATAAAAGAAGGAAAGCTAGATTTTTCTTTAATACATGTGAATCCAAAACAAGGTAGCTTTAAGTCCACATGTATCTATGTAATGAAGGGGAATGGGTTTAGAGTAAATCTAACTCTCTGTGCTTAAGGAGAGTTTGAAAACTGGGGTCCTTTACAGCATTTCAGAGGCTCTAATCTCTGTTGAAATCCATCTTTAATATGGTATTCTCTTGAATTTACTAATATTTTGCTTATTGTTTTAAGCCTATTTCATATAGATTTTCCACTGGAGTTGTTGCTGCTGTTAGATCCCATTGAGTTGGTATCTGACTCATACGACCCTATGTACAACAGGCAAAACACTAGTCAGTACTTCTCTGCAATTCATAGGGGTTTCAATGGCTGATTGTTTTTTGAGAGTGTGTTGCTGGGTCCTTATCCTAAGTGTACAGCACCTACTGTTCCCAGGTGGTCTCATCCAAGCACTAACAGCCCCAACCCTGCTTAGCTTCTGAGGTATGACAGGATCGGACACAACAGTGGTATGGCTGTAGGCTCCACTACAGTTAGACCCATATTTATGGTTACACTATCCTTCATAAAATTCCTATTATTGCAGGAATTTTAGAGCAACTTCTGGCTCTGGAAGTGCCTAAGGACTAGACTCAACCACCCATTCCAATGTGCGAATTAAAGAGGAAAGTAATGGTAAAAAGCTGAGAGAGGAGGTTTAATCAATGTGCACATTGGGAAGAGGAACAGATAAAGGGGTACAATAATACCAAGTCCACCTTTGTGGAACTACATCACCTTTAGGTTTAAACAGAGAAAGAGTTAGGGTAGAGTACAAGTTGTTGTTGTTAAGTGTCCTGCAGTCTGGTTGTATTCATAGTGACCATATGTACAACCCAATGAAACACTCCTCAATTATGTGACAGTCATGTGATCTTTTTTATGTTTAAGCCCATTGTTGCAAAGACTGTGTCAACCCATCTAATTGAGGGTTTCCTTTTTTTTTCTTCATTGACCCACCACTGTCCCAAACATGATGTCTTTCTCCAGGGATTGGTCCCTCCTGACATGTCCAAAATATGTCAAACACAGTGAAGCCCTTTTAGCTTCCAAGGAGCAATCTGGTTGGACGTCTTTTAAGATAGATCAACAGATCTGTTTTTTTTTTTTTTATAATTCATGGTTTAGCCAATATTTGTCCCAGCACCAAGACTGAAAAGCATCAGTTCTTCTCCTGTCCTGCTATTCAATGTCCAGCTTTAAAACATTATGATGTGACTGAAAACACCATGGCATGAGCCAGGCACACTTTCGTCTTCAAGTATGATTCCGTGTTATTCTTCATAAAGTCTAGCTTCTCAGATTTTTTACTCAGCATAGAGACTGAAGAGGTATGGTGAAAGGATACAGGCCTGACTCACACCATTCTTGACATTAAACCAGGCAGTGTTTCTTGTTATTTTTAAACAACTGCCTCCTGGTTTGTGTATACATTCCTCATGAGTATAATTAAGGGCTCTGATATTCCCATTCTTGCAATGTTATCCATCATTTATTGTGATTCATACATTCAAATGCCTTTGAATAGTGAATAAAACATAGGCATCTCTCTGGTATGCACTACTTTTGGCCAATATCAATCTGACATCAGCAATGATGTCCCTGGTTCCATGCCCTCTTCTGAATCCAGCTTGATTTTACTGCAGTTCTGTCTGTATACTGCTGTAGTTGCTTTTGAATGATCTTTAGCAACATTTTACTTATGTCTAATATTAATGCCACCATATGATAATTTCCACATTCAGTTGGATCCCCTTTCTTGGGAATAGACACAATTATGAATCTCTTCCAGTCAGTTGGACAGGTAGCTGTTTTCCAAATCTCTTGGCATTTAAGTGAGCAATTCCAGGGCTGCTTTTGATTGTTGAAACATCCCAGTTGTTATTTCTTCAATTGAAGGGGACAAGAGGTGTTTATAATTAAGTAGTCCTGGGGAAGATATAATCTGGTTGATCATTATTTCATCTTAACTTATATAAGATGGTCCCAAGAAGTTGTTATCACTGTCATTACTTGAGGGGATCAATTTTATTCCTATAAGATGATTGCTTCTGCCTCCAAGTACAGCTTAACCTTATTGGCAAGTGGTCTATCATTCCAGCCTTGCTTTTGCTTGGGGATACTTTCATCCCTTGCCATGAATGTGTTTATCAACCACTCTTACTGTTCTTGGAATCCAAGGCCACTGTAGGAGAGTGATTCAAGAGGAAAGGGTTTTTTAACAGGCAAAAATAGAGCAAAGATGGGACAAAATGGACTTAGGCCAATGATCTCCTTCACTTTTTAAAATCCTAAGGCTGACATTTTACGGATTTCATAACTCTTTAATGAACATTGTTTAAAAATCATTTCTGCTGGGCACGGTGGCACATGACTGTAATCCCAACAACCCAGGAGGCAGAGGCAGGAGGATTGCAAGTTCAAGACCAGAGGCAGTCTGCATAATTTAGTGAGACCTTGTCTCAAAAAGTAGAAAAAATGGGCTGGGCATGCTGTTCAATGGTATGGCACTTGCAAAGCATGCAAGTGCAAGGCCCTGGGTTCAACTGTCAGTACCACAAAAAAAAAAAATTGTGTCAATCTCAGCAGCCCTACAAATTCCTCCAAAAAGAAAAATCACTGTACTGGTTTCCTTAGGCCTTAAATTTTTGATTTACCCTAGAAGAAGGCTAAATGTCACTAAAGAGCTCTCAAACCACTTACATCAGAAGTCCTGCATCTAACTCTTCACTATGAAATATAAGCATACTTGTCACTTTTGTTTTCAGAGTATGTGAATTCTCCCAAATCAGAGACAGACAGTGTTCATTTTTAGCACCTTGTTATCCTTACATAAAATGTAGATATGTTGGAATGCTTTAGTAAAAAGGTAACTGGACTCATAGTAAGAGAGCTTTCCATGGTTTGGATATGTCTCATTGAATCAGTCACCTTGAAGGGGTTACTTGACTCTTTCAAACTTTAGCTCTCTAACATGTCAAAAGGAAATGTCATATCAAATTTCATGGTTGAACTTAAATGCTTGAAAAGTAGCTTCACAGCAAAATGGTTATGGGATGTAATTCTAGAATTTGTACTTCACTATCTTGGAATTCAAAATATCACTGTATAAGTGACCAATGAGCTTATGGAAATTAACCAACTATATCATTAAATGTCAAGTTAAATACATGTTGTTTGATTTGTTTGACATAGATTTGAAAGGCAGAGAAATAGGTCTTTAGGTATAACAAGTAAAAATGCTAGTTATTTAAACATTTTATTTACATGTATGGAAAAGATGCACTTCTTAATGAAGTAGTCATTATTGTTGATTCCCTCAAATCATCCTCACTTGTTTTGATCACAGTCATTTAGATGGGTCCTGATTAATCTATGTCCCTCATAGTGACCCTACTTGTCTTGCTGATGATTTCTTCAGAAACACATTAGTGACTGACCTTCCATTGGTGGTTACTACCACTTTATAGGGGCCACACCACCTATGTAGGAACATTAAAACTGATAGAAGGCTATCTTTCTGATTAGACAGGCATTTGCCACTTCTCTTGCAGCAGATAGGCATGAGCAATAAGTGCTATAGGAAAAAGCCATATCATAATCACGAAAAGAAATAGCCTTAAGTCAAAGCTGAACACAGTGCACTACAGAGTACCAAAATAAAAAGAGGCAGGTTCTTCAATGCCTTTTCTGAATTGCCTTTCTCTGGACTTCCTGAATTGTGAGCCAGTAGAATCTTTTGTCTTGCATCATAGGAAAAGCAAAAAGAGCTCTACTGGTATGAATGTGTCTTTTTCATTATTTTGTTCTCACCCTTATTTTGGGTCTTCCAATCATTTAATAGAGATATATGCATTTATTTATTAAAATGTATGACCTGATTTGTGCCATTTAGGCCTTTGCATTTCAGCACAAGTAATTTTGAGTGTGGCTTTATTATTTTTAAATTTGCAATCTTTAAAAATATTATTATTAAATTAAAATGCCCAAAGTTTGCAACATTAATTTATAATCACAATGTGTGGTATTTTCATATCTGTTATACATATGTATATTTTAAAAAATTACTGTAGAAATTATCCCATTATTGTAAGAGCCACTATTTCACGATACCCAAATGCTTCCTCTATTCCTTATTTCTGTTTTTGTCATGCTACAATCTAATTTATTTAGTAGTTTTATAATCTTCAGCTTACATCTACTTCAAATTCATTATGTTTTGTCTCATCATATTTCTTCCTGATATTATAATATATTGTCAATCATGTTACCCTTTTTATCTGTTACCATATATACATTCAGGAGAGGCAGAGAGAGAGAGGAAGAAACAAAGAAAAAAACCAAACTAAACCATAAGATTATCCCCCAAAAACAAACCAAAAATCTCCATTATATATTTTTAATAAGATACATATAAAAATGGAGGATTCTGCCTCTTAAGGAAAATCTACTAACTCCTTTTAAAACAAACAAAAAAATGCTTCTTTTAGGAATCTTATTCAAATGATTTCTAAACAGGAGGAGACATACATAATTTGTCACATTTTGCTAGATTAAAATAGAGTTTTATATTTGAAACATATTTTTATTAGTGTTTATTATTTGTACAAAATAATTGTAAAATTGTGAAAATTGTGAAATTTTCATACATGTGTATAATGTACTTTGAACATATTTAAAACCCAGTCACCCTCTTTGGACCCCTTACTACTTTGCTGGTTCCCTTCAACTTTCATATCTTTTCTTTTTTTAATCTTGATTCTATATATGAGAGAATATGTGGTATGTGTCTTTCGAATCTGGTTTATTTTGCTTAACATTATAACCTCTAGTTCCTTCCTTTTTCCTGTAAATGACATAATATTTTGATCTTCTTTATGATTGAATAATAGTTGATGGTGTATATATACACCACATTTTCTTTATTTATTTTTGTGTTTATGGGCACCTACACTGATTCCACTTGGCTATTATGAACACTGCCACAGTGAACATGAGTATGTAGATGTTTCATTACATGCTTACTTTTATTTTGGGGTACATACCCAGGAGTAGACATAAGGATCATTTGGTAGTTCTATTTTTAGTTTTTTGAGGATCCTCCATTCTGATTTCCATGGTGGTTTAACTAATTTACAATCCCACTAACAGTGTATAGGGGCAAATGAACAAACAGCTCACTGAAGAAGTACAAATGGTCAATAATTGCACGAAAAAATGTTCAGCATCCTTAAGCTGAAAATGAAATGCAAATCAAAACTACACAGAGATTCTATTTTACCCAAGTCAGAATGATTATCACCAGGAAAACAAACAACAAATGCTGGAGAGGACACCGAGCATATGTTTTTGAGACTACCAAATTTGCAAACTAAAATCTTTTGAGACCTATTTAGAAATTTACATTTCATCACCATTTAGCTAGCACTTTGAGCTAAAATATATTCTAATATGATAGAGTGAAGGCTGAAATAATTTTCACTTGGACTATATAAAATAGCAATAATATTCATAAGCTCATATGAATGGACTCATTAATTAAAACTTTAGGTCATATTATAATTGTTTTAACAGCAAAATGACAAGCATAACTATATTTTCTTCTTATGTAATATAATCTGCATACACACTTATTAAACACTGTAAAGTTGTTTTTTCCTTTCCTGAGAGTAGATATAGCCAAAATACATATGATAAGTAAGTGTAAAGTTTTTAATCAATTTTTCATGAATATATTAACATACAATATTCTTGTTGTTGTTGTTAGATGCCCTTGAGTCAGGTTCAACTCATAGTGACCCTTTGTATAACAGAGGAAACACTGCCTGACACTGTGCCATGACCAACACTGGTCCCAAACCTCTGGGACCTCTGGTCCCAAACTTGTAATCCTCCTGTCTTCACCTCCCCAGCCACTGGGATTACAGGTATGCTCCACTGCACCTGGCTCCGATATTTAATTTTGAACAAAAATAATTTTGTACTCTGTATTCCTAAAATACTCTAATTGTAAACTCATGTGGTAATTGAGTAATACGTGAGGATGGTAGAAGGATAAGGGGACCAAATAATCTCAAATTTAATTTACCTCCTTCACATTTTAGTCAAAATTCCCCAGAGAGGGTAGTTGGACTGAATTTGTGGGTCCATTAAAATATGGAAATATTTCTTGTCTAATGGCATAGGAAATGGATACTAAAATGGGGAAAGTGGTCCAAAGAGAAAAATCAAAGAAAAAAAGACTCACTTTTTCTATATCTTTGTTTAGGTTTGGTCATTAAATGTTTGCATTAAGGTGTCCAGTAAGCTTTATTTTCAATGATCTCTGTATTGAGAAAGACTTAGGATTTTTATTTGGAGTGTTCTGGAAGGAATACCTTGTAGCATTTAGTGTTTACTGAGAATATGAGGAGCATTTTAGAAGGTAACATTCTGAATTCATTTTCAGTTTTTATGCAATTTTATCCATGATCTGTTTACCAAGAAAATTATTTTTGTTCTCCTTATTTTTTTTCTTTTCTTTTCTGTTTTTATTTTTATTTTTATTGTGGTACTGGGGGTTGAACCCAGGGCCTCACGCTTGCATGCTGTGCAAGTATTGGACCACTGAGCTGCCACCTCCAGCCCATTTTTTAATTTTTTGAGACAGGGTCTCACTAAATTACATACAGACTGCCTCTGGTCTTGAACTTGTGATCCTCTTGCCTCCGCCTCCCAAGCAGTTGGGATTACAGGCGTGCACCACTGCGCTTGGCCTCCTTATTTTCTTTATCAAAAATGTCTTTAGGCTTTAATAGCACAAAAACTGCATTTGACTAACCCTACAGAAATTTTAGCTTTGTTTATCTATTTTTATTTCAGATGCCATGTCTGCTTTGTTCACACAGCAATGATAGCTATAACATAAGGCTGCACTTATTTTCAGGACTGTGTTCATTCACTGGAAAAATTCTGGTGATTTTGGCAATATCAAGTCTGTGTGTGTGACTTTTGCAAAATTTAACCAGTCACGCTCCACTGGGCAATCTATTAGTCACCTTTATTTAATAAACTTGCAGGGTCAGCAATCACTAACAGCACATGCAGACAAAATTAGTTGATGTTGCTTCTTTTTGAAGAAAATACAAATGAAATAGGCTGTAACTAACACTCTGAGAGTTTAGATTAGCAATATCAAAAAATCTAGAATCCAAAATAAAATAAAAGATTAAATCTCATCAGTAAGCACAAAAGTTCACATATTTGACACTCATGTAGATAGATCATCTTAATAAGCCCCCAAATTCTCAAAGATGAAAAAATACATTTATATTTATCCATTTCAAAGAATGACCAAAAACCACTTTCATCAATTACAAACAAAACAAAATAAAATAATTCCTCACCCACTTTCATCAATTATAAATAAAGTAAAACAAATCATTTTCTCTCTCTATTTTAATAAAATTACAATAAGGTATACTGCCTGATCCTCTTAAATGTTTGTAATCCCTTTCTTTCCTTTTTCTTTTTCTTTGCCATAGGAATTATCATCTGTTCTGTACTTCCAACATTCTCTCTAAAACTTCATCATTTCCAGAAGCTATGAACTCTGTTGCATAAGATTGGAAAAGTTTACAAATTTTATCACTGTTTTATATCTCAAAGCCAAAACATTTTACGATTTTCTTGGTTGTAAAGATCTTAGTTGAGTGACTGAACATTTCAGAAGAAAGACATTTTTATAATTCTGACAAAAATGGCATCTTCAATTTTAATGGGTCTCTCCAAAATTGACCAACTAGGTTGTTTTTGTTAGTCCTTTTAAAAATGAATTTACTAACCATCAATTTTAAGGATCCATCCATTTTGTCTTAAAAGTTCCCCTTCAGCTCAATACGTGGAATAACTATTTATACACATATGTCATCTTTTTAAAACATAATGTGCATTGCAGTTTTAAATCCAGAGCCAGTTTCCCATGGTAAGTATGCTTTTTGAAATTAATGATTCAATAAAACATCATAATATGTATTATTTATCTGCAAGTTTTTATCATAGCTTCCCATGAAGTTGTTGTTGTTGTTGTTAAGTGCCGAAGAGTCCTGTCCGACTCATAGTGAACCTCATGGGGTTTTCAGTGGCTGATTGTTTCCGGATTGCCTCGGGAGTGGATTGTTAGGTCCTGCTCCCATTTTTGCAGTGCTGGGAATCGAACCCAGGACCTCAGAGACAGCTGAGCTGCACTCTGCCATCTGAGCTAAATCCCAGCCTTCCCATGAAGTACAGAATGGGTATTAATTTGAGTGACAACACAATTGTGATTTCAGTACATTTTTTACCTTTCTTAAATAATTTTTGAACATAGATTGATATCAACTCTATTGTATAACTTCATGATAATTTTTAAAGTTACAATTGAGATTTTTAAGTTTAATTTAAAAAAAAAATTACACACCATTGTTTTTAGTTGGATAAGTCTAGGTTAATGCGTTCTCTAATAGTCATTAAAAAAAAAAAACTATTGAGCCAGGTGTGATAGTGCACACCTGTATTCTGAGGGACTCACAAGGCAGGACAATCGTAAGTTGGAGGCCAGAGGAGCCTATGTAACTTAGTGACATCCTGTCTCAATATGAAAAATAAAAAAAGGAGCTGGGGTGCAGCTAAGTGGTAGAGCATTTGCAATGTATGGACAAGGCTCTGGGTTCAGTCCAGCATCATCAAACCAACCAACCACACAAAAAACCCTTTGATCTAAATATTTAGTAATGATCTTAATGTATCAAATATCTTAAATGAATCAAATGAATATAGAATAATTCACTAAAAAGTTTTACAAAGGAATTAGTATTAAAAATTTCAGTGGTTAAAAATAAAACATATATAAACTATGGCTTAAAATATGAGATTGAATCTTCATCATAAAATATATTATTCTTTTTGCCCTAAGTTCTGACTTCTACAATTGAATATTATAGTTTTTTAGAAATAAATACAAAAATACGTATTAAAATCAGCAGGTGTTCATTATCATATGTAATAGATACAAAGAAAATCACAGAAAACTATAGACTTTTAAAAATTTCTGTCTTCTCATATTTTCTTCCATTGGAAAAATGGTATGAAGTATGAACTAAACACTATTATTGAAAAATAAAGTCCTGTTGCTTACCACTACTTCAGTAAATGCACATAATAATGATGTTCCTGTTCCCTTCTAGTCATGGAAATACAAACTTATTTTACTAAGCTTTACTATATATACAAATACTTTTGTTGTTGTTGTTGTGGAGTCAGTATCCGACCCTACATACAAAAAGTGAAACAATATTATTAGTGCTCCTTTGCTGTTCATAGGGTTTTCAATGGTGGATTGATTTTTGGGAGTGGGTTGCCAGGTCTGTCTCCCAAGCCTATAGCACCTGGTGTTCCCAGGTGGTCTCTCATCCAATTACTAACCAGGTCCAATCCTATTTAGTTTCCAAGATCTGATGGGATCGGATGCCATGGGGCTACAGCTGCAGGCCCACAAATATTTTAGTGATTTGTAAAAATAGAGCATTTTATTCTATTGAGGATAGTATAGTAAGGATATAATTCATGGACTTTGCAGGAAAATGTATATGTAGACAGATCAAAACTACAAAGGGTCATAAATATTTTGTGTTAGATGGAGAGAAAAGTAAGATTAGGATTAATCGACCATTCATAGGAGTCAGAAAAGTATTATCCGAAGAAATACAGTTTGTGTGTGGATTGATATGCAATGGTAGTATTAAAAAGGCAAAGATTATTTTGTGAAATTTAAAGCACCTTAATGTTATATTATGTTACCATATATAATATGATTTTCATTTGATGACTACATAGATGTTGGAGTCTTCTCCATTTTGCATAATAAAACCGGTGGAACTTTTCATTAGATCAATGAAAAGAGCAACAAAATTGACAAACCTTTAACTAGATGGACTAGGAAAGAAAGAATGCATATTTAAATTAAATGAAATTGGAGAAGTCAATACTGATTCTACAGAAACATATCAGGAAGGTAACAGAGATGAACAATTTTACACCTAAAAAATGGATAAAATGCATGAAACAGACAAATATTTAGAAACACAAAACCTACCAAAGTTATACTATGAAGAAATGGAAAATCTGAATTGATTTATAACTAGTCAGGAAATTGAATGAGTAATAGCAACAAAAATTACCTGGTAAATAGAAGCCTCAGACTTGATAACCTCATCAGTGAATTTTAGCAAACATTTAAATAATTAACATAAATTCTTCTCAAACTTGCAAAATAATGTAATAGGAGGGAGCACTCCCTAATTTCCTCTTACCCTAATACTAAAGGCAGACAAAGACCCTACAGGAAAAGCATACTATTGGGTATTGTGCCTCATGTACATTGATGCAAAAATCCTCATGAAAATGTTAGCAAACTGAATTCAACAGCAAATTAAAGTGATTACATACCATGCCCAAATGTGACTTATTCCTGGAATGAAAAGATAGTTTCATATATTAAAATCAATCAATGTTATATACCATGCAAACCAAATGAAGGTAAACAATATATGAGTATCCCAGTTGAAGAATATTTGACAGAATTAAAAATCCTTTTATTATAAAAGCTTACAGTGAACTAGAGATAGAAGGAATTTACTTCAACATGGTAAAATATGTACATGAAAACAAAACACAGAGAACATCATGGTCGATGATGAATAACTAAAAGCGTCCCATAGTACCAGAGACAATGGCCACAGAAATTAAGTAAGAAAAAAAATAAATAAAACATTCAGATTGAAAAAGAAGTAAAATTATGTTTTCAGATCATATAGTAGTTTTAGCGGAAAACACCAAGGTAACAAAAAATTCTATTAGAACTAATAAATTCTGCATAGTTGTTGTTGTTAAGTGCCATAGAGTCAGTGTCTGACTCATAGAGACCCTACATATAACATGCGACAATAGTGTTTCATCTGTTGTAAGTAGGGTTTCTACATACTTCTCTGCTGTTTATGGGGTTTTCAATGGCTGGTCAATTTTTGGGAGTGAGTTGCCAGGTCCTTCTCCCAAGCCTGTAGATTCTGGTTTTGCCAGGATGCCCCCGATTCAATTACTAAGCAGGCCTGACCCTGCTTAGCTTCTGAGATCTGACGGGATTGGGCGCCACATTTACAAAAACATCAAAAGAAGTAAAATACTGTAAATTAGAAGGAGATGAATGACTTATGAGGAAAAAAATATAAAACATTTTTGAAATAAATTTAAGAAGACATAAGTAAATTGAAAGATTTCCTGTGGTTCTGATTAGAAAATCTATGCTGTTAAACTCATAGTACCTAAAGCAATCTACAAATTCTTTGTCATTTCCATCAAGATCACTATGAAGTTTTTTGAAGAAAAAAAATAAAGCATCTTAATATGTGGGTAATCTCAAGTAACCTGATTAGCCAAAATAACTCGAAAAGAACAAAGGTGTAAGAATTACGCTTGCTGATTTTAAAACTTACTGCAAAGGTACCTAATCAAGAGTATGGTATTGGCATAAAGACAGACCTATAGACCAATGGAATGGGACAGGGGGCCTAGAAATAATGCTTGCCTATATGGTCAAATGGTTTTTGAGGATTCCAAGACTATGCATTGTGAGAAAAGACAGTCTTTTCAACAGGTGATGTTATTAATACTGTATAATGCACAAATAAATGAAATTGGAACCTTATATAGAACTGTATACAAGCAATTAATTCAAAATAGACCAATGACCTTAAAGTATAAATTTCTTAGGTGGAAATATAGGGCAAAACTTCATGAAACTGAATTTAGTTGTGATTTCTTGGATATGGCATTTAGCACTTAAGCAATGAGAGAAAGACTAAACAAATTAAATTTCATACAATGTTTCAAATGTTCATTGAAAGATGCTATCAAAAAATTAAGCAGGAAACCCACAATATAAGAGAAAATGCAAATTGTATATCTGATAACGTGATTAACATCCAGAATATATAGAAAACTCCTAAAGCTCAACAACAATACAAACCCTGTTCAGAAAAGACCTTAAATAGACCTTCTCCCAAGAAGATTTACAAAATAAGCATGTGAGAAGATGCCTACTCTCACTTATCATAGTGGAAATGCAAATCAAAATGACAATGAAATATTACTTCACAAATATTAGGATGGCTACTATCAAAAGAGATAAAAATAGAAAATAGGAAATATGGGTACTGCTGGTGGTTTGATGGGAATACAAAGTGGTATAGCTACTGTTTAAAACAGTTTGGTGTTTTCTCAAAAACTCTAAAATGAGAATAATCATATAACCTAGCAATTTTGCTTCTGGGTATAGAAGTAGAAAGGCTAAAAAATAGAAAGAAGAGTATCAAAAAGATAATATTACTACCACATTAATAACAGCATTATTCACAGAGGTAAAAGGTGAAACAACCCGTGTTAATCAACAAATTAATGGCTAAAGCAAATATAGTAAATCCTCACAATGGTATATAATCCAGCCTAATAAAGGAAAAACATCTGACATGTGCTAAAACATGAAAGGATATTAAAGGCATTATGCTAAATAGAGTAAGCTAGTCAGAAATAGACAACTACTGTATGATTCCATTTGTATAAGGTACTTAAGCAGTTGCAACCATAGAGTCAGAGATGGTAGTTGCCAGGGACTGGAGAAAACAAAGAATGGGAAGTTATTAAGTTTTCCAAGATGAAGTATACTGGAGATGAGTGGTGATTGTGGATGCACAATAGTACTTGAAACCACTGAATTGTAATACCCAATTTAAAATGTTGGTATAATAAACCATGTGGGTTCGTATGCATAAAATTTAAGGTATAATAAATGGTGAAAGCTAAAAGCTTATGAGTTTTATATGCTATAATAGAATTTTATACATGACACATAATTTAATTTTAGTTTATAATCATTATGATGATGGCAAAAGAAAATATGGAGGATATGTTTATAAGGCTGGAACAGATTCCCTCTGTGAAATTGCTGTATATATGCCTGTAGGAGGTACTAGTTAATAACAAAAATAGCAAGCAGTAAGAGCAAACTGAAACATATATATTGAATATATCTGAATATATATATATTGAATATGTTGTATATATCTGAATATATTGAATCAACAGACTTCATTCAGTAGATGAAAAAATTTTCATTGTAAATTTGAGTGTTCATTATCACTAAATTATTGCCTTAATTAAGCATAGGTTTTCTGATTTTCATTAGTAAACCAGCATGTATTTTAATAAACTGACCATAAAAATGTTAATTTTAAGCCAAAAAGTAATAGGAATGTATGTGCATTTTGAAACTGTATCTCTACCTTTTATTTGTATATTAAAACATATTTTCTGTTTGGCTCATTAATTTTTGATATATTGAGATAAATTTAAGCATATATCCCCCTTCGCTCCAAAATAAGTGAGAAAAATTGTGCATAAATGATTTATCAATTTGGCTGCTATGAATTATATTTCCCTATTTTTCTCATTGCTCACATCCTTTAAAACGCTAGCAGTTCTCTTCTTTCTTTACATCGTGACTTGATTGAAATTGTTTGTGCCCAAGTAATCTTTTGCATAAATTCAAAATATGGAGTTGAGTAGGAAGAGATTCACAAAAATTCAGAGAATCCATATTCTGTGTTTTTACCTTCCACCAAATAGTGGCATGGCCTTGTGCAAGTGACTTATAGTTTCCATGCCTTAAAAATGAGAGGAAATGATAACTATGTTACCTGCTTTGTGGGACTGTTTTGAAGGTCACACCAAATAACATGTATGAAGAAGCTTTGAAAATGGCAAAGTCCATAAACAAAATATTGAAATTAGATTTTATTCTGATCCCAGTTGTCATTTATTTGTGAATCATTTGACTGACTAAGGCACACAAATTCACTAAAGAAGAAAAACAAGTTGTACTCTTGCTCAGGAATTGAGTTAATAGAATTAATAGCACATATGATAAAATTCAAGTACACATATTTTTCCTTAGAAAGAAAACTACAGTTCTCTTGGTTAAACATTAAAATCATGAAGAACTTATTGAAAATATAATTAAAAACAAACCTTCCCACACATGTGCACACATCCTGTCCCATGTATATGTGCGACCTTAAGAGTTTATTTCTTCTAGATCTGTTCAAGGAAATGAAACCAATTTTTTCATTTATGTTTATTCATACTTTTATTTATATTTATATTTTAAATACTCATACTGTAGTTCACTGATAAGACATACATGTATCTGTTTCTGTTATCAGTTTGGAAAAGATCTTGGCACATGGATCCATACAGTAAGGGAGGTCACTGTGCCTGTGGGCAAAGCTCAGCCCAAACCTGGGTCCTTTCTAGAGGGAGTCCCATCTAACATTAGATGGGATCCTCACTCTCCAACCTTCAGTTCCAGACAGGAATGCCATGTTCAACACTTATATAGAATAGGCCAATCATCAAACAATGAACTCAGTGCCTCCAAAGCAATCTGTACTAACACAGGAAAAATAACCTATTATAGTTCTTAAATTGGCTTTGCTGAGATATTATTCACATATCCTTACCATTCACCCATTTAACATGTACAACTCAGTGGTCTTCCATTTGTTCTCAGTGTTGTGCAGCCATCACCATAATCAACTTTAGAATATTGTCATTACTCAAAACAGAAACTCCTTACCCCTTAGTAGTCATTCTCCTATTTCTTCCACAATTCACACTCTACTTCCCACTGCCTTCTGTCCTCAGGCAATCACTTATCTGTTTTCTGTCTTTATGTTTTTCCCTATTTTGGATATTACTTGAATATTTCTCCTATCTAACTCTAAGTGTATAAACTTTGACCAACATCATTCAATCCCCTATATCCACCTACGGTTCTCGTAACCACTGTTATACTCTCAACTCCTATGAGATCTACTATTTACATTCCACATATGAGTGAGATCATGTATTATTTGTGCCTAGGCTATTTAAGTCAATGTAATCTTCAGTAGAAGCACAACGCAACTCTTATCCTTCATTCCAGATTATGACCTCTGTCTTTAGCATCCCTTCCACCTTCAAAAGTGGCATTTTAAAATTTCTTCCTTTTCTCTTAAAGTTTCCAATTTTTTACCAATCATTTTTTAATTACAATGGTTGTGATTAACCAGGCTTTTCTTGAGTATGTGTCTCCAGAGAAATTAACTAGAGCTCAGAATGAGACATTCAGTATTTCAGATGTAGTTTGATAAAGATCAAATAATTCAGTGCAACCATCAAACTTTTTGTTCTGGATATGCCTTTTCTGTTAATGCTGAGATAACAGTCCTGAAATTGTTAGTCCTTAAAGTCCATGGAGGTAATTAATCTCTTATGTATATTTCCTATAAACTGCTTTTTAAAAAGTATCCCTCACCTATACTATAATAGTTAAGTTTCTGAATCTAAGTAACTCTACATTTGGATTTATTCTATTTCATTTTTGACAGTCTTGACCCATCCCTTAAATATATGGGGACATTTTAAAATCCCAATTTTGTGTCAGTCACAGATCCATGAATTTAACAAGCACTGTTTCTTATGTTATTTTTCAAGTCAGTGTTAAAATGTTGAACATGAAAATACCAAGGACAGGAGGATTACCATATAATGAAATTTGGTGTCTGAAAGTGTTCTACAGATACTATTTTGTATTCATCTTTAGTTCAGCATTTTTCCTTCTGTCTTTTATATATAAGACTTTATAATCTGACCCTATAGAGAATCACTTTTTTACAGTCTTCAGGGTTTCTTTCTTTTCAATAACTTCTTTGGCATCAAAATAAAGAGTCTTTGTGTGTGAGTGAGTATACTCAAGGATGCAGGACATACAATTATCCCCGTGATGTTCCTGGGTCTCAAAGAGTTTATGGGCAAAGGAAATGTCTAAAGCATGGGACATTTGAAAATGGGCTATATCTCACTTCTAAACTTCTAAACTCTTGGTTCTTCTCTGCTGTAAATCTTTTGTGTGTGTGTGTGTGTGTGTGTGTGTGTGTGTGTGTGTGTGTGTGTGTGTGGTACTGGGGGTTGAACCCAGGGCCTCGAGCTTGCATGCTCTGCAAGTGCTGGACCACTGAGATTTACCCCCAGCCCCCTTTTTTACATTTTGAGACAGGGTCTCTCTAAGTTACACAGACTGCCTCTGGTCTCGAACTTGCGATCCTCCTACCTCACCTCCCGAGCTGCTGGAATTACAAGCATGCACCACCACGCCCAGCGGTTTGTTGTAAATCTGTTTCTAAATACTCCAAAAAGCCCCCAATGTAGTCCTTGTGCTTCTAGATATTTCCCATACCTGTTCTGCTTTTCAGCATGTTTAAAGTGATTCCAAATTCTCATGCTTCATATGGTTTTTAGTGTGCCTAAAATTGTTTCAAAATCTTTTAACTCACTGTGAATCTGATTTCCAATTGCTCAATAATTGCATAGGACTTAGAGCCTCATGTTTAACCCAGTGATTTTAATATAAATGCGAGTGTTCTTAGAGTAACCATTATAAAGCATATTACCCTCTATCTCCCTTTCTCTCGAAATACATGTGTGTATGCATATGAATATGTATCTATTTGTATATATACAAAGATATGCATTTAAATGCTCCACTACATTTGTTATAGAGGGTACTGATACACATGTGTACATGTGTATAGGTGTCCATGTTAGAAATACCTATTTAATGTACATGTATATATGTGTGTGCACATGCATGTGTGTGTTTGGATTTGTGTTATGTAAGGCTGTGTAGGAGAGGAATAATGTGATTTGTTATCAAAAGCAAGCACTAAATCACTACTCGTCATTGACTAATGGATTTAATTTTTTTTTCTAAGTTTTCTAGGAGACACACTATATTCCAAATATGGTTATGTAAAGAGAAAGTAATATTTTTTTTACCACTATTAAGACAGTCGGGACCTAACAACAACAACAACAACAACAACAACAACAACAACAACAACAAAAACAACATTACCTTTGTTATTTTGGATATTTCTTTTCCAGTAGACTGCTAAAATAACAGGCTGAAACTGTTGACCCTTAAGATTTACCTTAACGCCCATAAATGCACCATAACGTAGATTTCCATACAGTTGTGAGCAATAATAAACAGTGACTCCCATATAATATATATCTGGCTTTTTCCTACCCCTTATCTGTTATATTCAGTATTAAAAGTATATGTTCATATAATTTGTGGATGTTTTTGCTGCTTTTAGGTGCGGTCTAATGGGTATCCAACTCAGGACTCACTGTTGTTGTTAGGTGCCATCGAGTTGGGTCCGACTCATAGCGACCCTATGTACAGCAGATCAAAACACTTGCCGATTCTGTGCCAGGCAGACAATCGTATTTATGTTGAAGCCCATTGTTTCAGACACTGTGTCAATCCATCTGGTGGAGGGTTTTCCTCTTTTGCGTTGACCTGCCATTCTCCCAAACATGATGTCCTTCTCTAGGGATTGATCTCTCCTGAATACATGTCTGAAATATGTAAGATGCAGTCTGGCCATTCTTGCTTGCAAGGAGCACTCTGGTTGCACTTCTTCTAGGACAGATTTGTTGATTCCTTTGGCAGTCCATGGTATATTCCATACACGTCTCCAGGACCACAATTCAAAAGCATCACTTCTTTTCTGTCTCCCTTGTTCAATGTCCAGCTTTCACAACCATATGATGGCACTGAAAATACCATGGCATGAGTCAGACACACCTTTGTCTTCAAAGTGACATCTTTGCTTTTCAATACTCTAAAGGATCTTTTGCCACAGCTTTTCCTAGAGCAATGT
>VMDO01006872.1:52935-96332 GCA_007922755.1 Pedetes capensis
TTGACTGCTGCTTCCACGGGTGTTGATTATAGAGCCAAGCAAAGCAAAATCTTGGACAACCTCAATCTTTTCTCCATTTATTGTGAAGTTGCGTGCTGACCCAGTCGTAAGGATTTTTGTTTTGTTGATGTTTAGTCGTAACCCATATTGAAGGCTATGATCTTTGATCTTCATCAGTAAATGTTTTAAATCCTCTTCAGTTTCAGCAAGCAGAGTTGTGTCATCTGCATAACGCAGGTTGTTAATGATTCTTCCTCCAATCTTGATACCGCATTCTTCCTCATAAAGTCCAGCTTCTCTGATTATTTGTTCAGCATATAAATTGAAGAGATAGGGTGAAAGTATACAGCCCTGGTGCACACCTTTCTCAGTTTTAAAGCGTGCAGTGTTTACTTGTTCTATTCGAACAACTGCCTCCTGGTTCACGTACAGATTTCTCATGAGGACAATTAGGTGTTCTGGTATTCCCATTTTCCAAAGTGTTATCCATAATTTATTATGATCCACACAATCACATGCCTTTGCATAGTCAATAAAACATAGATAGACATCTTTTTGATATTCTCTGCTTTCAGCTAATATCTGCCTGACATCAGCAATGATGTCCCTGTTTCCCCGGCCTCTTCTGAATCCCTCTTGATTTTCTGGTAATTCCCTGTCTATATACCGCTGCAGTTGCTTCTGAATGATCTTTAATAGAATTTTGCTGGTTTGCAATATTAATGATATTGTCCGATAGTTTGCACATTCAGTTGGATCCCCTTTTTTGGGAATAGGCACAAATATTGGTCTCTTCCAGTCAGTTGGCCAAGTAGCTGTTTTGCAAATGTGTTGGCACAAACATGTTAACACCTCCAGTGCTGCATCTGTTTGTTGAAACATCTCTATTGGTATCCCATCAATTCCTGGAGCCTTGTGTTTCACCAGTTCTTTCAAGGCAGCTTTCCCTTCATCCTTCAACACCATTGGTTCCTCTTCATATGCAACCTCTTGGAATGGATGCTCATCTACCAATTCTTTCTTGTATAATGACTCTGTGTATTCTTCCCATCTTCTTTTGATGTTTCCTGCATCATTTAATATTTTCCCTGTAGAATCTTTCACTATTGCCACTCGAGGCTTGAATGTTTTCTTCACTTTCTTAAGTTTGAGAAACACAGAGCGTGTTGTTCCCTTTTGGTTTTCTGCCTCCAGCTCCTTGCACATGTCATTATAATATTTGTTTTTGTCTTCTCGAGATGCCTTCTGTAATTTTGTTTAGTTCCTTAACTTCGTCATGTCTTCCTTTTACTTTAGCTGCTTGACATTCAAGGGCAAGTTCTATTGTCTCTTTTGGCATGTAATTTGGTCTTTTCTTTTTTTTCTTGTATTTTTAAGCACTTTCTGCTTCCTTCTTGAATGATATTTTTTTTGTCATGCAACTACTCTTCTGGTCTCCTATCATTTGTTTCTAATGCATTAAACCTATTTTTGAGGTGGTCTCTGAACTCAGGTGGGATATACTCAAGGTCATACCATGGCTCTCATATATTTGTTCTAATTTTCTTCAGCTTCAGTTTGATCTTGAATATGAGAAGTTGATGGTCTGATCCACAGTCAGCACCTGGTCTTGTTTTCACATTTTTTTATAGAGCTTTTCCATTGTCTCTTTCCACATATGTAGTCAATTTGATTCCTGTATGTTTCATCTGGTGAAGTCCATGTGTATAGTCTCTGTTTATGTTGTTGAAAAAATATATTTGTAATGATCAGGTCATTGGTCTGACAAAATTCTGCCATGCGATCTCCAGCTTCGTTTCTGTCACCAAGACCATATTTTCCAACTACCAAGCCTCCTTCTTTGTTTCCAACCTTTGCATTCCAGTCACCAGTGATTATCAGTATGTCTTAATTGCATGTTTGATCTATTTCAGATTGCAGAAGCTGATAGAAGTCCTCCCTTTCTTCATTTGTGGCCTTAGTGGTGGGTGCATAAATTTGAATAATAGTCATATTAACTGGCCTTCCTTGTAGGCCTATGGATATTATTCTATCACTGACAACATTGATTTCATGACAGATCTTGAGATGTCTTTTTTGATGATGAATGCAACCCCATTCCTCTTTAGTTTATCATTCCCAGCATGTTGTTGTTGTTGTTGTGTGCCATCGATTCGGTATCCGACTCATAGCGACCCTCATAGGGTTTTCACTGGCTGACTGTTTCGGGATTGCCTTGGGAGTGGATTGCCAGGCCCGTCTCCCATTTTTGCGGTGCTGGGAATTGAACTTGAGTCCTCAGAGACTGCAGCGCAGCACTCTACCAACTGAGCTAAATCCCAGCCCATTCCCAGCATAGTAGACCATATTATTGTCTCACTTAAAATGGCCTATGCCGGTCCATTTTAGCTCACTGATGGCTAGAATGTCAATGTTTATGTGTTCCATTAGACTTTGAATGATTTCCAATTTTCCTAGATTCATACTACATACATTCCATGTTCCAATTATTAGTGGATGTTTACAGTTGTTTCTCCTCATTTTGAGTCGTGCCACATCAGCAAATGGAGGTCCCTCGGGCTTTACTCCATTTCCATCATCATGGTAGACTCTACTTTGAGGAGGCAATTCTTCCCCAGTAGTCTTTTGAGTGCCTTCCTACCTGGGGGGCTCGTTTTCTGGCACTTTATCAGACCTTGTTTCTTTGCTATTCATAGGGTTTTCAGTGGCTAGTTGTTTCGGGAGTGGTTTGTCAGATCCAACTCCGTAGTCTGTCTTAGTCTGGAAGATCAGCTGAAAACCTGTCCACCATGGATAAACTTGTTCATATCTGAGTTACCACTGGCAGAGCTCTCAACCTCATAGCAACACACAAGCCCCCACAGTATGGAAAACTCACAGACGTGTGGGGGATCCGACTCATAGCCACCCTATATACAAGTGAAACATTATTATTAGTGCTTCTCTTCTATTCGTAGGGATTTCAGTGGCTGATTTTTTTTTTTTTTTTTTTTTTTGGATGGGGAATGGTTTTCCAGGTCCTTCTCTCAAGCTACAACACTTAGTGCTCCCAGAAAGTCTTTCATCCAAGTATTCACCAGACCATACTCTGGTTAGCTTCTGAGATCTGATGGGATCACACACTGCAGTGGTACAGCTGTAGGCATATTTCTTCTAAAATGAATATTAATAAGCAAATGGAACATTTATCTTCTATTCTGCACTTTAAAAATTGATTTGACTTCCACAAATGTGCAAGAATCAGAATTTGGAAAAAAGAACATAATGTAATACACATCCTTTAAAATTCTACTTAAATGTGTTTTTTCAATTTTACATGTTTAGGCAATTTGCAAGGTTGTGGGGGAAAGGAGGAAGGAAAGAAAAAAGAAATGAAAGAAGATAAGGGAAGGATACAGACGATGCAAGAATAAAGAATGAAGTGAATGAGAAAGGAAAGAGGTAGACACTGTATGGAGAGAAATGTGGTTAAATGAATGCATCAATATGCATTCATTAATATTCTCTTTTATTTGAAGAAGATCATTATCAAGGAGATAAACTGACATGTTAGTGTGATTATAATATCTCTTTGCTGACTTTTGCAAAATCACCAAGAGTAACAGAAAGTTTATGTAATATTCTTTCATGCATTCAAAAAAAAAGTAACACAGAGCAGGATAGATATTTATATTGTCAACATGAAATATGAGATAGCAAAGAAAGAAGTCAGAGGACTACTCTCTTAGTTCACCAATGGAAAAGTGTGTGCCAAAGATGTCTTTTGGAACAAAATTGTTTCCAGAAGTTTGAATTTTGGACAAACTTCAGGAACACTTTTAGCATAGTCAATTTAGGTTGTGAAGGGATTATAGTTTGAAACATTTTTATTGCTACCTTGGATTTTTTTTGATCCTTATCATTTGATAAATATCAGTTACTTAAGTAAAAATACTTCATCGTCTCCATAAGCTTCAAATGGTCCTTATTTTTCATATAAATTTTTTTTTAGACAGATATGGTGATACATGCCTTGGGAAACAGAGGCAGGAAGATTGCAAGTTCAAGCCCAGAGGCAGCCTATGTAATTTAGCAAGATCCTGTCAAAATAATAAGTAAAATATGGAGCAGTCTCACAGGGAAAGAACATTGTGTAAGAATTTGTAACAGTATCTAGTAAACAGAATTTTATAATTCAAGTCAAATTGTGATAATATACTTCATTAATCAATTACTAGTGTCTTTTTGTTATAAAAATCCATTATTTTAGGGCCAGGCATGGTGACGCATGCCTGTAATCCCAGCGGCTCCGGAGGTTGAGGCCAGAGGATCGCAAATTCTAGACCAGAGGCAGTCTGTGTAATTTAGTGAGACCCTGTCTCAAAAAAAAAAAAAAAGTAAGAAAAATGGGCTGGGGGCGCAGCTCAATGGTCCAGCACTTGCAAAGCATGCAGGCACTAGGCCATGGGTTCCACCCCCAGTACCAAAAAAACAAACAACCAAAATCCATTATTTTAACTATAATTATGCAATTAGTGAATGTATTAATTTCTTAAACCTAGTGTAAATCAATGCAAATCAGTTACCCTCTCTACCCACCTTCTACCCCCAAAGCAATTCACCTTAGTTTGTAGCTTACTGAAATACTTCATCATGTAAGTTACTTTCAGTGAGTTTTTAATGGGAAATTATAAGTGCAGTAGTAAAATATTTAGGTCACCAAGATTTATGTTTTATTTAACTGCTGAACTCTTGCTATTAGAGGAAAGGAATGATTAGTTGTTCTCATTTTCAATGTGACATTTACATTAAGCAGTAAATGCTCTAGTCGTGCAATAATTTGTTTGTCATATGATCCTGGATGTGTGTTATTATTTGAAAATATTTTTCCTAGAACAGTATATGTGGTATTGTACTTTTATCTAATAACACAAATGATTTTACATATGGAATTAGTATATTCAATTTAATTTTTAAAATAGGTTTAGCAATGATAATGGTGGACAAGAATATTTTAATGATAGTATTTATAGGCCTCCTTCTGAATATTTATGATTTAAGGCACTAATTAATTGAAATAATTTTCAATTTTATTTTGTTTCTGGTTGATATTTTTTTTGTTATTTGTCTTAATAAAATAGCATTTGTATTATAATCTCATATTTGGAGTAGTCCACTAAAGACAATGGCTTCATTATGTGAAATTATATTTTATGATTATTAAATAAGTACTTGAATTGCAGTGAAAACATGCCTCAATTACTCCTATTTCAAAATAGCTGGCTTTTTCCATCATGTAGATCAACTTATCAATCTATTTTCAGAGAACTGATGAACTCTTAGAAATGACATAAAAATACTGAATTTAAAAAGGGAAATGACACTTCAAAGGATCATTGGGAGTTGGAAGAAGTAGTGACTTTCACTTTTTTTAAAAAAAGGCATTCCCTAGTCATTTCAAACCTTTTGTCAATGTTTCTTGAGTCCTTTCAGAGTTTAGCATTGATATTGAAGATGATTGTTAGAAGGACAACCATATTTCCTAGGAATGTATGTGTGTAACAGTTGCTGGATTTTCTAGGACTATGGAATGAGCCATACCAACAGCTTAGAACTGAGAAGTTCACCAGAATTTCTTATAAGATGTTTAATTACTATAAAGAAGAAAAGGAAATATTTTATGATAACATCATAAATCTCCTACTATGACCATTGTACTAATCAAAATATATAGACTTTATTGTAAAGTTTGTATTAATCAGCTTTGCATTAATATAGTGAAGTGTCAAGGCACCAACTTAAAACTAAAGGCAACTGCTTTGTTTAGTTTAAAGCTCTGAAGGTTCAAGTCTAAGATTAGGTGTCACTGTTGTTTTTGACCTCTGGCTAGAGTGCAAAATGGCAATGAAGGAATGTATGTCACAGTGAGCAGTAACATCTTGAGTAAAGAAATAGTGGGAAATTGAGAGAACGAGTACTAGGGGCTGGGGAGAGCCCACACCAACACACAGCAAGCCCAATCCATTGGGACATTCTCAGCAAGCAATGATGAAAGGATGTCCTATATGTCTCCACCTCTCAAAGGTCCATCTGGGGTACCAAGACATTAACAAATGGAAACTTGGAGAACATTTACCTAAACCATAGCTGTATCCTGTAATGTTTTCCTGAAATCTTTATTTATATCATGTTATGTAAAGCATCTTGCGAGCAAGATAGTCTTAGGTGAGAGTCTTGGCTTTTCCACACACTATCTATGTGACCTTATCCCAAGGTTAGTTAACTTTTCTCTGTCCTTGTTATAGCAATAATAAGGACATGTATTTGATTCTTTGGAGATTTCTTGGGAAACATGAGGTGACTTATGTGTTATGGTATCTGACACATAGGATATTCTTACTACAATTTTTTCAAAAAGAAAAATATTCTCATTAACCAGTGGCATAACTATATATAAAAAGATCTTTCTCTGAGGAACTAGAGTTCGGGTTGGAGTTACAACATTTATTGTACTAGACCTGCTAAAGTGAAGACAGGGAGAAGCTATTGATCAGCAGTATTTCTTTTGGGTGGATTAGGATAATATTTTCAATTGTTTATATTTTGCTGCCACAAAAAAATCATATAAAACATAATTTTAGAATTCAAATGTAAATTTTCTATATACTATATCTTTACTGTAGAGAAGGGACCATGATTAGTATAATAGGAACATTGATACTTCTGGCCAAAACCTTTTACTTCTAGGAATTTATTATGCTGTATTCACAAAGATGTGTGTGAAATACATGCATGTGAACATTGATTATGTCATTTTTATAATAATAAATCGCAGAAAGTTGCACATTTCTTAGTTGAGACACTTTATAAACAGGCTACATGATGAGCATATTTACACTAACAGACTGGATGCATTGATTATGTGAGACAGAAAGAGAATGACCTCTTAAGATATTTTAAACGAAAGGAACAGGACAAAACAGAGTACAGTACCCTTATCGATGTATAAAAATCTTCACAGACATACATTTTCAAATGTATGAAATATTTCTGAAAAAAATCTTCTCAAATGTGAAGCCGATTTTCTTTGAAACATATATCTGGATTTGGAGGGAGATTTACTTTTGGATTTCTTATATTTTTATCATGCATCTATGAATATAAAATTAGTTAAAATATTCATAGAAGAAAATAAATGAAATGATAATAGCTATATTAGAGTGCATATGACTAATTTGTATTCATTTGTATGTGGATTGTATCCTAGATATGCTATAATTCACTAATAAATATGAATTTTAAAGAGATAGCATTTATTGACAAATTCATAAAAAATATTGAAATACATAAACTATAATTCCCTATTGCTCAATTGTCCACTAACCTGTGCTTTAGTTTTTAGTATTTTTGAGAACTTCAGTATTAAAATCAACAACATTTCCTTTTTAAATAAATTCCTAATTACCAGATGTTTATTCTAAGACAATGAAATCACCTTCTTAAATTTGCATTTACAAGATCATTCATATACCTTTACAAATACAGACAACAGAAACAATAAGCTAAACACAAGTTTGCTGTGTCCTCTTGTTTTCGTTGTTACACTTTAGAAGCATATTATTTCTCTTTTGTTTCTGTGGATAAAATGTAACAGTCTAAATAAAATTAAAATCTTTTTAGTCTTTTCAAGAACCTTTTTAATAATTCAGTATATTTTTGCATTAAAATATCAGTATCAATTATTATATATATCTTAGGGAAAACAAAGTTAAATATTTTATCCCTTGGAGCCAGGTTGCTTATTATTCAGATTAACATGAAATCTTCAGAAAGGAGTGAAAATTAGCAATCTTCAGACATCAGGTTAGAATGCAAATTTTAACTTTAAATGTAATGAACTTGACAAGCATACACAGGTATGCTTGTATTGAATGTATTTTCTCCGTAGATATAAGTGTTGCAATAGATAAATTTTCTGCATTGAAGAAAATACAAACACCACCACATAAGACTATTAGCTATAAGAGACCAGTATCACTCAGTACTGCATCTCCAGTATCACGTGCGTTCTTGGCACCTACTTAAATATGTTATGATTTATGTTGATATTTTAACATGTTGAATTAATTAAAATATAAAGAATATTAGGTGAGTGCAGTGGTGCACAGCCATACTCTTGGCAACTTGGGAGGTGGAGGCAGGAGGATAGCAAGTTTGAGGGCAGAAGCAGCCAGTATAACATAGTGAGAACCTGTCTCAAAATAATAAAAATAAATAAATAAAAGAGGGGGACTGGGAGTGCTGCTTACAGGCAGAGCACGTGCAAAGTATGCACAAGGTCCTGGTTCAACCACAAATAAATAAACAGAAAATTACATAGTTTTTGATCACTTAAACTACCTTTAGTTTTGCAATATGAAAATTCCCAAAACTGAAAGGGAGAATGTTGACATATTTATTGGCAGTGGAGCATATTATACTTTCTGGAAAGCCTTTTTTTTATTCAAATCCACTTGAATTCTATTTAGTGAAAGTCCTAATACAATTTGAAGTTGATTATGCAGTTAACAACAGTACTTTTCAAGAGTATTTATCTAATAGATAATAGATAAAATGGATAATAGATAAATCAAGCATTTTTTGATACTTTTTCTTTGTTGTTCTTGCCTCCTTTGAAGAATTCCTGTAACCATTCAGCGAAGTGTTGAGAAGATAATGTAGTAGCTGGCCGCCCTTCCCTCAGACACCATCCTCAGAATCAGCTTTGGAGATGCTTTCACCCTGTGCGTCTTCTGTAGCAGCCAGGCAGAGTGCTGACTCCTACACGGCAGTGAGGAACTCTTCAGGCTCCAGAAGTAAGTTGATTGCATTCAGTTTGCTCATTGCCAGAAGTTTAAAAACATTTATGGGAAACTAACTAGAAACCTTCAAACGAATATAAAAACTAAAATTAGCATCATTATTCATCATTAGTTATTGTTTTTTTCTTTCATGAGTCTTGTTTTCCTGGAGATACAAAATCAACCACTTTTTGTGTTGATAATCTAAATTCATATGGAATTTTCCGATTTTTTAAGGATTTCTTTCACACGCATTATAATTTATATTTACAGCCTTCATGCATACACAAGGTAGGGATGAAAATAATAAATTTGTGAATGAGTAAACAGATTCAAAATGACCAAGTATTACATCAAATTTTTTTTTGCTATTGAGTATGAAAATGTATTGAGTATGAAAATGATATCCCTGATGTTTTGATTCTTAAAAATTGAATGCTCTTTCAGTGGCTTTGATGCTCAGTGCTCTATGGATAGTAACGGCTAGTGCTACAAAGAGCGCTTTTCCTTATTGCTTGGTATCTTGAATGACACATCTTCTTCATTTCATTCTGAGTTTATGGCAGCCTGTAAATATGCATACTGGAAAACTAAAAGAAAAGAAAATAACATATAGGAAACTGAATTGAAATCTGAGGATTTGAAGAGTCTATAAAATGTAATAAAATACTGCATATGATGCTGAAGCAAATTCCCAGTTATAGATTTTTCTCTGACTTCCCTAAATTCCAGATAAATTAGATAAATGCACTAGTTCCAAGATTATTTATATTAACAAGTTTTGAAAAATCAAAATAATTTATCATAAAAAGGTCAGGCTTTCCCGGTTCATACTTATGATCTATTGTTTTGCCATTTTTCTAGTTCATCTGGTTTAAATTTGACATATTTCCTTTTTCTTCTTCTCCCAAATACTTGATATAGGCATCTGTTGTTCCTCTTTGGGATATATTTGCATCAAAATATCACTACACAGAAAATGACTATGATTGTATTATTATTGAGAGCAAAAGTTTAATATAGTTTTATCTATCAGTGGTTGGAAGTTTAGCAATTCATATTTTCATGAAGGAAATGGAGAGGAAATACTTAATAACCCTAGTTTTATTTTGCAACATATTACAGTGCCAGGATGCCTTCAGTAGAAATGTAGATGCCATTAAAGGAATATAAATACTGTTGTTAAGAATTTGCTTTTGAATAATGATGCTAGTAATTATGTGAGATTAAAATAGGCAGTTATGTTGGAGCCTGTGTGGTCAAAGTCGTGTTGGAGAACTACTTTTAAAACAAACCAACTTGATGAGGTGGTTGTTGTTGTTAGGTGCCATCAAATCGGCATCCGACTCATAGCAACCCTCATAGGGTTTTCAATGGCTGACTGTTTCGGGATTGCCTTGGGAGTGGATTGCCAGGTCCTTCTCCCATTTTTGTGGTGCTGGGAATCGAACTCGGGACCTCAGAGACTGCAGCGCAAGCTCTACCAACTGAGCTAAATCCCAGCCCCGCATTCCTAATTAGGTTACTCAAATTTCAAATAGCTCATTGAAAATTCATAGCACATCCATTAAAATCACTCTAAAAATGAATAGAATGCTGAGAACTCTGGTGAAGTGAAATGGTGAATGGCGAAGTGGTAGTAAAAAGAAGGAAGCAGCAGAATACCTATTTGTGATTAAGGCAGGATGGTTGAAGTTGAAGTAATGATGATTTTATGCTGTTTATTTTTCTCACGCCTGCAGCTGTAGCCCTGTGGCATCTGATCCTGTCAGATCTCCGAAGCTAAGCAGGGTTGGGCCTGGTCAGTACCTGGATGGGAGCCCGCCTGGGAACACCAGAAGCTGTAGGCTTGGGAGAAGGACCTGGCAACCCCCTCCCAAAAATCAATCTGCCATTAAAAACCCTATGAACAGCAGAGAAGCACTGACAATAGTGTTTCTCCTGTTGTACAGAGGGTCGCTCTGAGTCAGATACTGACTCGATGGTACCCAACAACAACAACATTTTTCTCACTGTAACATTTTCAGTTAGTCCTGGCCAGTAAAAGAATACTTTTGTCTCTTCAGTTCCCATTCTTCCTAAATTCTCATTTGACAAAAGCATTGATAAATGTAAAAACAATACATAATTATGGCTAAACCAAAAACGTGCTTGTGTGCACATGGCTGTGTAAGCACATGCATATGCATATATATTGTTGTTGATAGGTGCCTTCTCTCTGACACATAGTGACCCTATGTACAAGAGAAGGAAACATTCCCCCACACTGTGCCATGCCAGGCACTATTGTCAGTGCTTCTCTGCTATTCCTAGGGTATCCAATGGCAGATTTTTTGTGAGTGTGGATTTCCCCGTCCTTCTCCCTAGTCTATAGCATGTGGCATGCAAAAATAATTTAACATAAACATAGCAGTAATGATAATAACTCTCCAAGGCTAATATGCCTTCTATCTAAATAGTGAGATACATTAATGACATTAAAACACTTTTGTTTTTCTGAAACAACCTTCTCTATATTTAAGAATTGTACATTATCCCCTCTGATGACATTGACAGTGTCCTAAGTACTCAGTATAGTAATAATCAACATATTATCATTTGGAAACACTTAGTACTCTTTACTAAATATTTTATACTGTCTTATAAGAGAGTTTATTGATTTATCTATTCAGTGAAATAGATTTTTTTTTCAGGTAGAATCTATTTATATCCTTGAGATCCTCCAGAATACATGAGTCACAAAAACAAATAGAAAATTAAGGTCATCAATAGGCCAAAATCAATATGCTAAATATGAATGCCTACCTGGTCACATGAATTGAGTTCAATTAGGCAGATATAGAGGTATGTATTTCACATTCTAAAACACAATTACAGACTTGTAGGGTACAATGAGGGTAGCACAATGCAGAAATAACTACCATATGATACATAGTGATGAAAAACTACAGGTTGTCATGTGAGTTCAGTGAATAAGAAATTATTTCTGAGATTATATCTGAGATAATGAAAATAGACTTATTTTTAGTAGAATTTGGACTTCAGCAGTAGGTTTCAACATCAGAATATTGTTAATGTTCTGGCATGTTGTCTCTTTTAGGTAAAAATTCCAGAAGCTAGAGGGATAATATACAGTCTTCCAAAAATCCCTCAGGTACTGACATCAAAGCTAAAAGCATCTTAGCTGGCAGTACGTGGTGGAGAAATGTCTCTTCTTTCTCTGTCAACTTAATTTTGCCCTGGCAAGTTGCTCACATTATGGGTCTTGCTGTGACGTATCCTGGGAAGAGGTCTAAATAAATGGTCTTCCTTAGAAAATAATGATGACTTTACATTTAGGACCAAGAGAGATTGATGTAATATGGAGAATATTCTGGGCAACTGACATTGCATGCACGGTAACAATTATAATTGCCAAGCACTGACTATGAAACCCAATGGAAGCAAACCAATTTGTGCTGACTCAGGTTTATCTCAGTTACTCTTATGGGCAGCTTCTTCCCACTGACTATGCAGTTAATCTCCTTTATCCCACTGTGGGCAACACTATGGAGTATTTTAGTTCAGGTCAGATTTAGAATTCTGTGGGTAAATGGATGCATCTCTCATCAATATTAAATATAATGTTGGAGACTGTTCAACAAGAAAAACCTTGGTAGTCTGTACAAAGGCTTCTTTAAGAGAAAAATCCATGATTCATCATGAAAAGAAATTCAAACTGGAAGAATCTGTGTATATAATATTGATCAAACCACTACTTTAACATTACAAATGATTTGTAACATGAGGGAATAAAAAAACAATGAAATTTATTGTTTGCACCATATGGAAATTTGTGTAGAAAATGGGGACTTAGTAGGTATACCATGACTAGTTGAAAACATTAGTCATAAAAAACTTGGAGACTTGAATTTGAAAAATGTCAACTTAGATGACATAGTTAACTTTGACAATATAGTTTTACTAAGCAGCATTTTTATTTTGTTTTTGTTTTTATGGTTTGTGGTACTAGAGGAGGAGTTGAACCCAGGGCCTTGCCTTGTGCATACTTTGCAAGTGCTCTACCACTGAGCTGCTCTCCCAGACCTTTTTTAAAAATTTTTATCTTGAGACAGGATCTTGCTAAGTTAAGCAGGCTGCCTCTGGCTTATATCTTGCAATCTTCCTGCCTCTGTCTCTCTAGTATAAGAAAACCGGTGGTGCTAAAGGGATTATAACCAAGAGATATAAATAAAACATATCATATTGGGATAAAGCCTGCAGCTGTAGCCCTGTGGCATCCCATCCCGTCAGATCTCGGAAGGTAAGCAGGGTCTGGCCTGGTTAGTACCTGGATGGGAGACCTCCTGCAAACACCAGAAGCTGTAGGCTTGGGAGAAGGACCTGGCAAACCCCTCCTAAAAATCAGTCTGCCATTGAAAACCCTATGAACAGCAAAGAAGCACTGACAATAGTGTTTCGCCTGTTGTACTCAGGGTCGCTATGAGTTGGATGCCGACTCGACGACACCTAACAACAACAACAACATATTGGGATGGCTGACATGCTGGGTGTGTGTGGCTTAGTTACAAATGATAACTACTTCCTTCACTCCTGAATACATACATGAACTAGATGTCTGTGATCTTGCACATTAGTAGCTTAATGTCATGTGTCTAATTAACTTCATGTTTCATCTTTGGAATATTCAAAGAGTAACTAACTTGACATAAAGACACATTTCCCCCATTGTTTTACAGCAAAAAAACAAAGATAATAAATTTAGCAATTGAAATGAAGGATTTCATGTTGCTTTACAAGCAACTATTTCTTTTAAGGTGGTTGTTCCTGCTAATGCAAGGAATTCTAATTCCATACTAATAACTAGCTAGGTTTTTGATCTCTTGAATGCAAATATGGGTTACTATACTAAATCTTGAAGCCTTAACTGTTTAATATATGAAAAGCAAATAACCTTTTAATACCTACATACTTATTATACCATGAAAATAGAGTTCCATTACAGGCAAATGAAAATCTCGTAGATTATTTCAAAACCTACTACATGAAACATTCTAATGCAGAAATAATCCACAATTTGTGAATTTATTAAGTAAAAGAAAAAGCAATTTTTTTCATAATAAGAATTCTCCTCCTAGAGGAATTAAGAAATACTTACATGAAAAATAAACTACATTTGATTTAAAAATACTGTCTTTACCAAGGTTATATTATGAGGAATTTTCCAATATTTCTTACATGTATCATGAAATGAAACAGTAGAATCTCAAAATTTTATGACAGAATTGTTAATGAATAACTTTATGTAACTCTTACTGTGATGAAAGTGACTATCTGACATTCATGGATTTTCTTTATAAAGTTATTTGTAAATGTTCCAGTCTGGAAAGTGACATTAAAGAAGGATCACATATAATGGTTCCAACAGACACCCAATAAACAACTTAATCCTATGTTTGTTTGTGGTTCTCTATCATAACATACATGCTATGATTATCCAAGGTACAGAGAGAGCATTTAAAAATTTTTGTGTATTTTAGGTTTATTTTTCAAATGATAATCTTGATTACTAAATATTTGTGGACAAATCCATACATATGACTTCATGTGCAATTGTATAACAGTATTCACCAAGAAATCTATAATTCCTAAGCAAGAAAAGTCATAACAGATGAGGAAAATGTTGAAGAAAATGTCAAATAATAATTATGTTCCAATCAAGTGATTGTAGCTCATCCTTATCCAGTTCTTGGCAGTATCTTTATAATTTATTTTTGTAACATGATACCAATGATAATTAGGATATTCTCTTCTCATATATTTTAGACTTCATAAATCAATAAGTCTTTCCTGTAGACCTAGACAGAAGTTTGAGAAAAAATAAGGGCATTTATGGCTTTTTTTCTTCAGGTTGATCTTTTCTGAATCACCTTCAAAAATTAGTCCAGATATTAATATTAATATATTAATTAATATAATTAATATATTAATATATTAATAAAATAGTGCCTTCAGTTGATATGATGGATTAATGTAAAGTCTCATTTAATCTATGCCAAATAAACCAAAATATCATTTAAACATTCTCTTGTGCACTTTTATGCAAAATATTAATAAGATATACATCAAACAAATATTAAGCATTTTCTTAAAATACATATAACATCCATCAACTCATGAATGGACCAAGAAATACCGTACATATATACAATAGAATACTATTCAGGTATAAGAAAGAAAGAAATGCTGTCATTTGTTACAACTTACATGGAACTGGTCATCATTATGTTCAGTTAAATGACCCACCCGCAAAAGACAAGTACAACATGACCTCATTCATATGTGGCATCTAAAAAAATTAGGGATCATAGAAGTTAAGAATAATAGTAGTGGTTACCAGAGGCTTGGGAGAGAAAGGGAGAATGGGGAAAGTTTGACAAATGGGTACTAATTTGTAGTTAGGAGTAAGAGGTTCTGGCATGTTTTTGCATAATATGGTAGCTATACATAATGCTAACTTACAGTACATTACAAAAAGCTAGGAGAAAAGGTTTGGGGATTTTTATAACATAGAAAAGAATAAGTGTTTGAGATGATAGATATGTTTAACCTGACTTAAACATTTATGTGGTACACACATATGTAGAGAAATAACATGGTACTCTATTAATGTATATAATTTCTGCTTTTGTGTATTAGTTAAATAAATTGAAAAAACCATAATTAAATACAGAATGTGAAAAAATGTACATCCATCCAATACAATAGAAACAATGTTAAAAATGGCAACCCCAAAGCATGGGAAAACTATGAGGAATGAATGGCTTTAGAGATTTTTATCTTCCTTCTCTTTTCAAAATGAAGTACATTAGGTACATTTTGATGTGCTACACCTCTTTGCAATTCCTTGTGTTTAGGATATATAAGAACTTTTAACTTCATTGTAAATTATAAATTTAATATTTCTATTATCATTCTGAGAAATGTTTACTAGAAATTAAAAACAAGAATAAACATCAAAATCACTTTGATTAAAATTATCTGACTGAAATTATTATGATATGAACTCATTTCATAAGACCATATATCTAATTTAATATACTTGTTGTTGTTGTTAGGCGCCATTGAGTCAGTATCCAACTTAGAGTGACCCTATATACAACCGGGAAACAGTATTGTTACTGCTTCTCTGCTATTCATAGAGTTTTCAATGGCAGATTGTCTTTTGGGAGTGGGTTTCAGGGTCCTTCTCCCAAGTTTACAGCACCTGGTGTTCCTAAGCATTCTCCCATTCAAGTACTAACCAGGCCGGACCCTATTTAGTTTCTGATATCTGACAGGATCGGGCACCACAGTGGTATGGCTGCAAGCTTTAATATACTTAGAGATCCAATAATTACGTTTCGCAGCTTAGAATAGGCTCTTATAACCAAAACAAGGACAGTATAGGCCACATGCCATGGTGAATGCTTGTAGTCCCAGCAACTTGGGAAGCTAAGACAGGAGGGTGGAGAGTTTGAGCCCAGAGGCAGTCTGAACAATTTAGTGAGATCTTGTCTCAAAAAAAAAAAAAAAGAAAGAAACAAACAAAAAAGGGGCAGAGGGTGCAGCTCAGTGGTACAATATTTGCCAAGCATGTGTGAGGTCCTAGATTCATTGCCTCAGTACTGCAAAATAAAATCAAGAGATAGATAAATAAATACAACATAAACATTTCCATAGTCTTATTGTTTGAACTTTCTGCTATTTCAGGTTTCAAACAAATTCCTTATGCATTATTAAATATTACTTATACTTTCATATTTCTCTATTTGGTTTCTCATTCTTATACTAATTTGAATTAACTTGATTAAAAATAAGACTGAAAATCTTTGTGCAGGTTGATTGATTTTTCTTTTAGATTTCTTTCTGTAGTGAAATCCTTTGGTAATCTTTATTAAAATTTGACAAAAGGATACTAAGTTACTGTTAAGTAGGAGTAAGTTTCTTGGGTGTTATTGCATAGTATAGTAACTATTTACAATAACACATTGTAAGTTTCAAAAAGCGAAGGGAAAGGATTTTAGAAGTTTTTATCCTAAAAATGATAAATATTTGAGATGATAGATATATTTAAACATTTACAGAGTGCATACATGTATAGAAACATTACAAGATACTCTATTAATGTGTATAAATTTTAAGTTTTTCTGTATTGTTGTTGTTGTTTTTAGGTGCCATCCAGTCAGGTCTGACACATAGCCATTCTCAAAGGGTTTTCAATGGCTGATTGCTTCAGAATTGCTTTGCGGGTGGATTACTGTGTCCTTCTCCCATTTTTTTGCAGAGCTGGGGATCAAACTGAGGTCCTCAGAGAGCATGGAGCAACACTCTACCCCAGTTGGCTTTTATGTATTAGTTAAGATAAATTTTAAATTTATATTATGTTGTGTTTTTCCTACCAATTCATGGAAGTTTTAAGAAATATATTTTTGCTGAGTGTGCTAGCATATACTTGTAATCCTAGGATTTGGGAGACTGAATCAGGAGGACTACTAGTTTGAGATCAGCCTTGACTATACAGTGTGATTGTTTCAAAAAACAAAAATAAATAAATAAATAAATAAATTCATTAAAAAGAATGAAAAGTACTTTTCGTTCCAAATCCTAAGTGTCTTTCTTGTGTTGCACACACATCATCCTTAATCTATAAATTGTTGTTGCTGTTGTTAGGTGCCATCGAGTCCGTATCCAACTCATAGCGACCCTCAAAGGGTTTTCAATGACAGGTTGTTTCAGGATTGCCTTGGGAGTGGATTGCCAGGTCCTTCTCCCATTTTTGCGGTGCTGGGAGTTGAACTCGGACCTCAGAAACTGCAGCGCAGCGCTCTACCAACTGAGCTAAATCCCAGCCCAATCTATAAGTACTATTTTCATTTTAATAATGTATTATATTTATTAAGAACTAACATTCATGGTTTAGGGGCTGAAGTAGGAATAAGATTTTTCACTCCGAAATGAGACACATACTCTTATGATAGAGACAACACACAAGCGAAGTTCAGTGCCAGCTGTCAACCCTGACACGCAAAAGGAGGTCAAAAGAGGAGAAGAGATAGACCATACCTTCCTTCCACTCCAGGAGTGGTTCACATACATTAAAGTAGGAGAATTAGTAGGCCTTGCAAAATTATTCCTGTGGGTTGCAAATCACAAAGAAAATTTGGTCCTTCTCCATCTGCATAGAGCACTGGCAAGCCTGCAGGGACAGAAGTCTGGCCTGGGGGAGATGATTTTGCTGCAGGCTGTATTGGTGCAAAGTCTGTAAGCCACTCTCTTCTATGGTGTCAGCTGGGTATCCCTGATGCTCACTTGGTGTGGATCTGTGGGTGTGCTAGTGTGTGCCAAGGCAGATAGCAAAGAGACACTTTTTAAATATCTGTGCTAATGACACAGTTATCATTTCATACATGGGATACAAGCACATCTAAATTCAGTGGATTTTATGGCAAGTTTGATGAAACATTTTATATTTAATAACTGAGCTAACAACAATTAATTTTAATTTTAACGGACAATCCAGTGACCATAACAGTCTTCCTTTTTACAAAAAAGAATACGCACAGATATTTTGTTGCTGCAGAAACAGCCCAGATAAAAAGTTTTCATTTAATGGGATAAAATTATCAATTATTATGTTTTTGGTGTGTGTGTGTGTGTGTGTGTGTGTGTGTGTGTGTGTGTGTGCATTTTCTGTTGATAATTATTTGAGTTAGCCTTCTCTGCCTTTGAAAGAAGAAAAGTATTTTTCTGTATATACTTTTAATATTTCAAAATTTTATTTTTTGTGTAATGTAGAAATTAAATTAAATTTGGAGTACAGTTTAATTCTATTTTATTTTTCTATACAGATTTATTGTCTTAATATTGTTTATTGAATAATCTACCTTTCCCACACTGAACTGAAATTCTAATTTTGCCATACACCTTTTTCATATATGAATTAATATATCTTGATTTCATTTCAATATTATATTCATTATATCTACTTAAATACTAAGCAGCAATATAATCTGCTTGTAATATAAATCTTGATAGATTATAAAATTAATGAGCTTGCTCCTTCCATTCATCTTCAAAATTGCCATGGTTAATGTTTGCTCTTTACACTTAAGCCTTTTCTTTTAATTTTTGTACTAGACATGTTTGGTAAAAAATTATATTATAAATTTTATTGGAGATACATGTACTATTTAGTTTGAGAATTAATATTTTATTATTTTATATTTTAAAAATGAGTATATCTATCAGCAATCTTTTTCAGGCAGGTCCTATAGGAAATCATTTCTCCTGATGTATTTGCATTTCTTTATGTGTCTTTAAAAGTGAACCTTTTCTGTGTTTTTGTACTGGGCTTTTAAAATAATGCTGCACACTGGGCACCATGGTGTTCCCTGTAAGGCCAGCAACTTAGAAGGTTGAGGCAGGAGGATCACAAGTTTGAGACCAGAGGTAGCCTTCACAACTTAATGAAACCCTGTCTCAAAATATGAAAGAGGAGCTGGGAGTGCAGATCAGTGGTGGAGCACCTTGGATTCTATCCTCTAGTACCTCAGAATAAAATAAATTAAAAATAAATAAATAAATAAATAAATAAATAAATAAATAAATACATACATACATACATACATATTACATTTTGAAATTGATTGTCTCTGAATAGTAATGCTGCTTTTGGTCATTTTGTCTTCTAAGTAACTTGCAAAAGTCTTAATAGTTGTGATAATTTCTAGTTCTTGTAATTATATAATTTGATGTAATGAACCACTACATGGTATCTCATTAATATGTACAGTTGTATGTTTTTATGTATTAGCTAAAATAAATGTAATTGAAACAAATAATTATATATGTAAGCCTATGATAATATCATTATTGCATTTTTCCATATATTGTTTTTATTATCTAATTGAACAGACTTAGAAGTTTCATTATGGTGGTGAATGGAAATTTTGACCATGGCCACTCATGTTTTCCTTGACTTTAAAGGGAACACTTACGTTTTGCCATATGGTGCATGATATTTGCTCTAAGTTACTTTTTGTACCCATTTTGGGTATAAATGTTACTTCTAACTACCGTTCACCACTGTTCCTTACTTTATCTTTTTCATAATGAACATTATGGAGTATTTATTTCAGTTGTTGTTGTTGTTAGGTGCCGTCGAGTCGGTATCTGACTCATAGTTGGACCCTCATAGGGTTTTCAATGGCTGTTTTGGGATTGCCTTGGGAGTGGATTGCCATGTCTTTCTCCCATTTTTGCGGTGCTGGGAATTGAACTCAGAACCTCAGAGACTGCAGTGCAGTGCTCTACCAACTGAGCTAAATCCCAGCCCATTTATTTCAGTAGTCAGTTTTAATTTTTAATGGATCTTAATGTGGGATTCACCTGCAGCAGTAGCACTGTGGAGTCCAATCCCATTAGATCTCAGAAGCTAAGCAGGGTCAAGCCTGGTTAGTACTTGGATGGGAGACTGCCTGGGAAAACCAAGTGCTGTAGGCTTAGGAGAAGTACCCGGCAACCCACTGCCAAAAATTAATCTGCCATTGAAAACCCTATGAACAACAGAGAAGCACTGACAATAGCATCTTTCCTGTTGTACCTAGGGTCTCTATGAGTCCAACACCCACTCCAGGGCACCTAATAGCAACAACAATATGGGATTCAGCAAATCTAACCTTGTCTCTGTCTGTGTCTCTAAGATGCTACATCTTTCTACCTTACATTACAGTCATAGTTAGTGTCACAAATGAAATTCATGGGATCCCTTCTGGGGGAGAGGGACAGGGAGAATTATACTTTTGCATTGCTCAAGATTTGATAATATTTATATCATTAGAATTTTCTTCAGGCCTCGATAATGTCCTTCATTTGCTCCTTCCCAGAAAGCTTTCTTTAGGCATAATTAAATATGAAAAATTTATAATAAGTGAAAAACATGATCAATTTGATTCCTAGTTTAAACCAAGAAGTAAATAGGAAACAAGTTTTAAAGAAATGAGCAATTAAGTAAATATTTCATAATTGAACAGAATTTTAAAACAGCAGGACTCTCCATTTACAATTGAAGGATTAGAGGCCAATAAAGTATTATTAATTTATCTGATCTTATGCAGACAACAAATGGAATTGGCTCACCCCTTGTAGGTTGTAGCTTTAAAATTTTAAAGTCCCCTGGGGATTATTTGGCTGTTTTATAGGTAAATCCTTTGGTTTTATTTTCCAGTCTATTTCTTCCATGATATTTGCTCTCTGTATTGCTATTTATTCCCACTGACACTTTGTTATTATTACGGGTTAATGTTTTAGTAAAAACTTTTTGTGTTCTTATTTTATTGCACCATGTAATACAGAAAGGTTCATAAAACTTGGGCACATTATAATAACTACTATGTGAATGACTATGAAACCACCATACAACTAACAAACTAGAGCATACTCATAATTCTTCTCTCCTCATTCTGCAATGTCATCCTTCACAAATGCCAAGATTTGCATAAGTATCAAAGCTATACAATAATTTCCTTGTTTTCTTTGAGAATTTTGTTTCAGATTTGTATGGTGCCCTAAATTTAAACCTCCCCCTTGCACAGATCCCATCACTGAGCACAATCCTAACATTAACAGGAAGCATAACCCTTACCCTAGACCTAACCCATAACCCTAACCCTATCCCTATCCCTATTCTCAGGCACTACAATCACACACTGCAGTTGAATTCAAATTTGAATGGTGTCCTAACTTTATCCCTTACCTTTGCAAAGATCCTGTCCATTAGCACAATGCTAACCCTAACATGAACCCTAACCTTAACCCTAGTCCTATCCCCTAACCCTATCCCTAACCCTGCCCCTACACTCAGACACTACACTCTCACACTGCAGTTGAATTCAAATTTATATTTTAGGCTTTATATAAATAAACATTATACTTAACAATTTATCCATGTACTCCTTTGCTTAATACTATGGGTTTTGAGATGCACATGCTTGCAAATTGTACATGTTCCATGATTGCTGTATAGTAACTTGTTGCCTTAATATTCTCAAATTTATTTATTTACGCTTTTTTGATGAGTGTTTGGGATTTTTAAAGCTTAAGGCTGTTATAAAAAAGTAAGATGCATGTGTACCGATTTTCACAGAGATCCTACACATAATTTGTTAAATTTGTACTTAAAAATTTCAGACTTGTTGTGAGTCCTCAGGGATTTTCATTTTTGAACAAATTTGTTTCTTGATGTTAGAGAGAACATATCTAATTTCACATTATCAAGTATGACATTAACTGTAGGCATTTTGTAGATAGCTATTCTTTAGCCAGTTGAAAAGTTTACCTCTACTTGTAGTTGTCCGAGAACTTATATCATGAAAGAATGTTGAATTTTGTCAAATGCTTATTTTTATTTATTTATTTATTTATTTATTTATTTATTTATTTATTTTTATTTTTGCTGTAGCTCATTGATGTGATGGATCTCACTGATTGATTTTCATTTTTTTATACTAGCTTTGTATGCCTGGAGTAAGTTCGATTCTGTGACAGAATACAATTCTTTTTATGGAATTTTCGTTTAATTTGCTACTGATTCTTGAGAATTTTGCACCTATGTTAAGAAGAGCTATTGGCCTATAGTTTTTGTTAGTTGGTTTGTTTTTGTGAAGTTAGTAATCAAACACGGGGCCCCCTGCATGTTAGGCAAGTTCTCTACCTTGGAGCTACATCTGCATGCCCTCTGTTCTTGTTTTGTCCTCATTTGGTTTTGCTATTAGGATAATGCTGTTTACACAGAATGAATGAAGAAGATTTTCATGAGTTTTATTTTTCTCTTATAGTTTGTAGAAAACAAACATAATTTCTCCTCACACATTTGTAAAATTTGCCAATGAAACTATTTGGGACTGGTGCTTTTTTTTTTTTAGAAGGTTGTTAATTGTTCACTGAATGTCAGTAACAGGTAGAGACTTAAGATTATTTGTTTTTCATTGTGAAAGTTTTGATACTTAATATCTGAAGGAATAGGGGCATTTCATGCAGTTTATCCAATAGGTGAGCACAGAGTTCTTCAAAATATTCCTTTATTATCTTTTTAATTTCCATTGAATTAGCAGCGATGAAACCTCTTTCGTTTCTAGTATTAGCAATTTGATTCTTCTATTTTTCTTAATGTGGCTAGATTTTATTGATTTTTTCAAAGAGCCAGATTTTGTTTTTATCATATTTATTTTCTCTCATATTTTCTGGTTTTCATTTTATTGTTTTCTACTTTGATTTTTACTTGCATGTTTTTTAAGTTTGTGTTGCTCATCTTTTACCAGGGCCCTAAAATAGACGCTTACTGTTTCTACATCTTCGTTTTAATAAATTTCCCTAGAAGTTGAGTTTTTGCCCTGTCTTATTGTTTTTGATATGTTATATTTTCAATTTCATTTAGTCCAAAACAGAATTTAAATTCTTTTGAGTCTATGATCTAGGGATCATTTAAGGTCATCTTTCTGCCTCTCTGGTCCTTTTAACAAAAATACCTTCCATTCATTCTCTCCTGACTGTGATTTGCAGATGAATGCTGTCCTTTCAGAAGCAAAATATTTCACAGTTCTCTCTTATTTCTGTCTAATTTTCTTCCCATTTTCTCTTCAAGTCACAGGTCACAATTGAATCCTTGTTCTGATGAAATTAGTTTTCCTTGTTCTGTTTTTTTTTTTTTTTTTCGGTACTAGGGGTTGAACCCAGGGCCTCGATCTTGCATGCTTTGCAAGTGCTGGACCACTGAGCTGCACCCCCAGCCTTGTTTTTTTTTTTTTTTTTAAACTTTTTGAGACACTGTCTCACTAAGTTAGGCAGACTTCCTCTGGTCTCCAAGTTGCGATCCACCTGTCTCCGCCTCCCAAGCCTCTGGGATTGCAGGTGTGCACCAACGCGCCTGGCCGAAGGTCATCTTTCTTAACCTCCAATGTTTTGATATTTTCCAGCTATCTTTCTGTAATGAACTTAAAAACATTTATTTCCATGGTCATCTGACAATACTCTATTTTTCTGTCTTTTTGTGTTTGCTAATGTTTGGTTTATGAACTGGAATGTGTTCTTTATTAATTAATGTTCTACGTGGACTTGAAAAGGTTGTTTAGGATGCTGCTGTTGGAGTATTCTAAAGATAGCATTCATTTCAAGTTGACTAATGATGCAGTTCACTTCTTCTATGCCCTTATTTCTGTCTGATGGATCTGTAAGTTACTAAAAGAGAGGCATTAAAGTATCCAACTATCACAATGGGAGGTGCTTGCAGTTATGTTCGTTTTTTTCTAACATCTGTTAATGCTCTGTTAATAGATGCCATGATGTTAAATGATGGTGATGTCTTCCTAAAGAATATGCATCTCTCTGGCTTTGTAAAACTCCTCCTTATCCATGATAACTTGTATAATTCTGAAGTCAGCATTGTCTGAATTTAGTAAAGCAACTTCATTTCTCTTTTGATTAAAATGAGTATGGTCTATATTTTTCCATTCACTTAGTTTTAATAACTGTTTACTTCAAGTTAGTTCCTTAGACAACATATGGTTAAGTTTTTTATTAATCAAATTTGAAAATCTCATCGTTTACTTGGAGAACTTATACCATTTGTGTTAATATGCATTTTAATTTAGCTAGGTTAAATTATACAATGTTTTGACTATTTTTTGTCCATTGCAACCTGTCCTTTTATTTTTTAAAAACTTTTTACTGCCTTCTTTTATTTTAATTTGGCATTTCATATGATACCACTTTTCTCCTCTCTTTGTATATTAGTTATTCATGTTTTTAATTATTTTAGTGTGGTTTACAAGCATTTGCAGTATGAACTTATCAATTAATTCCACTTTTAAATAACAGTATATCATTTCATAAAGATATTGATGACTTACCACAGAGCATTCCTGATTTTTCCCTCCCTTCCTTTGTAAAATTGCTGAAATTCATTTCACTTATGCTATATTTCAGGCAAAATACTGTTACTATTATCATTTTGAACAAATGTTAGATAATTAAGAATACTAAAATATTTCACCTTTACCTTTTCCTTCTCCAATGCTCTCCTTTGCTTTATGCATGCATAGTTTCTGACAAGTATAATTTTCTTTCTCCATAAAAAAGCTTCTTTAAACATTTCTTACCAAGTAACTCTGCTGGTTATCAATTCCCTCCATTTTTACCTTCTGTAAGGAATCCTTTATGCCTCTTTAACTTTTGAAGGAAAAGTGTTTCTAGCTATAGAAATCTACGTTTTTGGATCTTTCTCTTTCAATGTTTTATATACTTTAACCCACATTCTTCTTGTTGCATGGTTCCCTAAGAGAGGATCAATGTAAAACTTATTCTAATTCTTTTATGGGTAAGATTTTTCCCTCTGATTTCTTGAAAGATCTTTTTATCTTTTTTTAATATAGTTTAAATATTATGTACCTAAAGTTGGTTTTTTCCCCTTTAGTATTTGTCCTTTGTGGAGTTTGCTGACCTTCCTGATACTGTACTTTGGTGCTGGTCTTTAATTTTAGAAAATTCTTGACCATTATTACATCACATATTTCTTCTACTTCATTACCTCTTTTTTATCCTTTTGGTATTCTAATTTCATGTGTTTTGTCTTTCAAATTTTCTCTCAGTTGTAGGATATCCCAGGTATTTTTTTAAATTATTTTTTCCTTTTTATCTTTTACTTCAAATAGGAAGTTTTTACTGATATAACTTCAGGTTACTGCTCATTTCAAAGACTGTGTATAATACTCTCTGGAGCCCATCAAAGACATCCTTCATTTCTGTTACAGTATTTTTCTATTTCTACTACTCCTTTAAAAAATTTTTATTATTTATTCATTTGTTAATTATTATTTTTTTTTTGCAGTACTTGGCGATGGAACTCAGAGTATCACAAATACTCTGCAAGTGCTCTGCCAGCTACACTCCCAGTCCCTTTCCCTCCTGCCCGACCCCCTTTTTTTTTTCAGTCAGCGTCATGCTAAGTTATACTGGCTACTTCCAGCTCACTACCATTCCTTATTTTCTTCCTTAGAGTTTTTGTTTCTCCACTTACATTATCCATCTCTTCTTGGATTACTTTTTTTTAGTAGAGACCTTAACGTATTAATCATAGTTATTGTGAAGTCTCTCCTAGAAAACTGTAACATCTAAGTCTTAGTCTTATGCTTGCTTTGTCCCTTTTAGACTGTTACTGTGGTATTTATTTATTTATTTATTTATTTATTTATTTATTTATTTTGCAGTACTAAGGGGCTCGCAAATACTTTGCAAGTGCTGTACCACTGAGCTGTACCTGCAGTACCCCTTGCTAAAAATATTTTATCTTGAAACAGGGTCTTGCGAAATAACACAGTCAGGCTCTGGCCACAAACTTGCAATCCTCCTGCCTCCACCTCCCAAGTCAATGGGATTGCAAGTGTGCACCACCATGCCCAGTTTCTCTCATTTTTTGAAATACCTTGTATTTTTTGTTAAACATCAGGCATATTGCATTTGGTAACAAAATTGAAATAAATAAGTGTTTAAGATCAGGATATATGTTCATCTGTTTAGTGGGAGGCTATGTTTAACATTTTTCTGAAGTGGCCACTGGGTTCAAATTCTTGTAGTATCTCTTTCTATTTACCTATGCAATGTTGGTCTTCTCTAACTACTCCTCTTCAGAAAAAGTTTATATCTTGTAGCTGTGATTATTGTAATCCACTCTTATACTGGACCTCTGTTACTATGATGGTAACATGTTAGGAAGGCAAAGTCTTCTATAATCTTATGTCTAAATCTTTCTTTGGTGAGCTTTATGTCTTGGCAATGATTTCTGTATGTGATAATGTAGCTTTACTTTTCTCTCTGAAGTGAATCAGGAAACCTAATGTTAGATCATATGGGTAGAAGTCATTTCACAAAGGTACTCCAAAGTCTGATAAAAATCTTTTCCTTAGGAAAGTTAGCCTTTGTTTTAGAGAAATGTGGATATATTTTAGACTGTTTCTCTACCTGTCATAAACCTGATGAGACTTTTCTTGTATCTGAGACCATGGTTGTCTTTGTGCAAGTGAAATAAAGGAATGTTAGGGAAATCCCTAATACTCCAAGAGCTTCACACTTTTACTTTCAGCCTTCAGCAATTCATCAGAATTGTGATTCTACCAGTTTGTGCCTCCAATGTCTTCTACTCCAGGTAAGTAGATGCTGGCTATGTCTCTCTTGATGTACCTGGCTCTTCAGATTTCATGGTGGCAGTTTTCCTCGACTTCAGTTCTCCAGCGGGTCTAAGAAAAGTCACTGAACTTTTACTCAGCTCTTGTTACAAGTCCTAGAGGGACAATATCCAGTTCTTTACATGTTGGAGCTATAACCTTGTCTATCTTTTTAATGTAGTCATTCTGGTTGTTACTTTAGAGGCTTCAATTTGCATTTTAACTAATAAATAATACATGTTAGTAACTTTCTCATTATTTATTGTCCTTTTAGATATTCTTTGGAATGAAATTTTCATTAAGACATTTTACCCATTTAATAAATCAAGTATTCACATAATTTTCTCTTTGACATATTGAAAATTATGAAGTGTTTTTGGTGTAATTCATTTTTCAGTTATGTGTATTGTAAATATATCCTATTCTGAGGATTATACTTTTAATTTCACTATGGTAGTTTTTGATTAATAGACATCCTTACTTTTAATGTAGTACAATTTACCAGTCTTTTCCTAACTTCCATTTAATGCTTTTGTGTTATGTATGAGAAAAATCATGAACATGTCATGTGCTATTTTCTAGTTTTTTTTTTTAAATTTTACCATTCACATTTTCATTCTCACTTGGCATTGGCTTATATATATGGGATGAGATCAGATTCAATATATATGGGATGAGATCAGATTCAAGGTTTTTTTAATTATATCAATAGTTAATTGACATAGCATTCTAAGAGAATTGTGTTAAAGTCTCCAGGTATAAGTTTGGATTTACTTTATACTACACACAATATGCAAAGTTTTGCATCTTGTGTTTCATAGCTATACCATTTTGTGCTTGAATATTTAAAGTGTGCTGACTTCCACAGGAAATAAAAATTTTAACATTATGAACCAATATCATCTGTATAATGGTTTTTGCCTTCAAGTGATTATTTGATTACCTATGGTTTTAAAACATGTCTTTTGGAAACCATTCTAACTTTATTGGAATTATAATTGAGATCTCAGTAATACATATTGTGAAATAAATGCATCAACTATAATTTGGAGGCATGGTGATATCAGATCCGTCATCTATCATTTTCTCTATAAATGTAGAAGATCAGTCAACATTAGTAGGTTTCAGATGCAATTATCTATGTGTCTCCTGAGCATAATAGATTTACTTGCTTCTAAAATCTGATCAGACTACTCTAATAATAAACAAAATCAACAGGTAATAGGTAATAGTAACAACATTTCCCATACAGTGTGTTTTGTCATATTAGATTGACATTAATTTCATTTAATTTACCTCCAAATATTACTATGTTTTGATATGGGAAGTAAAAACTTAAGACTAAATAATAAGTTTGGTTTTTTGTCATAATTATCTCATTTTTGAAAAATATTTCCTATCAGTATCATTGTATAGCTGTGTTAGGTTTACTATTGATAAAATGCCTTTGGTGATAATGTGTTTCAATTAAGAGGATTATTTCATCTCAATTTCTATGCCATATTGCTGAAATAGATGATACAATATCTGTGGGCCATCCTTTATTCAAAGTTGAGGCTATCTTGAAAATATGTGCTATAACAGCCTTTCAAATATCACTTAAATGATTACTGCTGAATCATTGAACACAAGGTATCAATAAAAACAATATATTTCGTTTATTTTGAATGTACTATATGGCAGGAAAACAAATTGCTTTGTAGCAAATATTGTAAATGTGAATGCTATCCAAAACCATATGTAAAACCTAGCCAGCACACAGGGTTGATATGAGTCACACTGTACTCTGTAATGTGTATTCCATTCTATAAATAGATCTCTTCCAAGAAAATTTCATAATATTGTAACTTTTAAACTATAATTTTACTAGAAGATATTTTGGTTGTCAAAAATAGTGTGAGTTTTGTTGTCTCTAAATGTTTATTCTTTCAAGGGCCTCAAGGATTTTATTGGCATAAATAATTTTACTTAGGGCCATTGGCTCTTGCTATGATGGTACAACAAATTATTGTCCAACCTGGGACAATACAGGGAGTAATCAAACCCACTGGAATGATGAATATCAGCTAAGAGTCACCAACATAACCATAATGTGCACTCACCCTATCTCTATAAAAAGGTTGCAAACTAGATAGTCATACTGTCCAAAGTAGACCCTATCAATGAGAATTCTAGGTCATGGACAAAAGAATGATAAATAGTTTGTAGTCAGACATTTTCATTCAGTCCCTACTTTGGATATTCTGTTATTTGGGGAGCAAATCCACTTGTATATTCTAAATCTTCCCATAATCCAATGTATCTAGAATTGGATTCATCTTTGAAAATCTACACTTCTTTTGTATTCCCTGGACAGTGTTAGACACAGAGGAGTTATGACAGACTCCTGTCACCAACTTCATAGATTTTACCCATTCTCTTCTTTTTATTTTCTTTCTTGGCTCTGTCCATATATATATATTTTTTTTCTGTTTTGCATCACTAGGGCAGTTGAATGTTGGATCCAGTGTTCCCCACATGCTAGGCAAGTGTGTTATCATTCTGCTGCATTCCCAGCCCTATTTTCATTTTTTATTTTGAGACAGGGTCTTGCTAAGTGACACAGGCTGCCTCTGGCCTCAAACATGTGATCCTCCTGCTTCATACTCTCAAGTCACTAGGATTATAGATGTGTACTACAGCACCCTACCTATATTAATTCTTATAAATGTTAAACACCTTCCTAAATGGTATTCTGGCCTACAGTCTACCATTGTTACATTGTTGCCAGAGTTTTATTTCTGACATGAAAATTTATTCAAGGAGTGACTCTGCCAAAAATAATTTAATAGTTCCTAAAAGCTTTCAAGAAATTTCTTTTTATATTCCAAGACCAAAATTTACTCTTTACTGTATATTTAATTCATATCCCACCTTTAGCTATTTTCTCTCTGTGTAAATATTTTGTTTAACAACACTTAGCCAGGCACCGTGGCACACACCTGTAATCCCAGCAACTTGGGAGGCGGAGGCAGGAGGATCCCAAGTTCAACACCAGAGGCAGTCTGCGTAATGTAGTGAGAACCTGTCTTTAAAAAAGTAAAAAAAAAAAAAAAGTGGGCTGAGGGTGCAGCTCAATGATATAGCACTTGCAAAGCATGCAAACGCAAGGCCCTGGGTTCAACCCCTAGTACAGCAAAAAACAAAAACAAACAAGCAAACAAAAAACATTGACTTTGTTATAATCCCTATTATATAATACTTCACTACCTTCTGAGCCTTAGAATATGGCATTTCAATATTGTAGAACATTCTTTCTTAGCTTTAATTTCTATGTTTTAAAATATTACTTCATCTATGACTTTTCTTATTAATCAGATTTATGCTTGCATTTCCATAGTCTGTTCCATAATTTTTACCTTAACATATGCTATACTTCACTTGGAAAGTTGCTTTACTTAGCTCTCTGTTTAACAGGATTCTAGGCTCCTGAAAACAATCCCCAAAAAAGCAGGCATTTAAAATCCTATGAGTGTCGCTATGAGTAGTACACCACTGGACAGTAGCTAACAACAACAAGTAGTTTCCCTCAGAAGATGGAGTCATTTCCTCTACCCAGGGGCTGAGGCTTGGTTATGAGCAACTTTCTCAAGCATCTTGCTGCTTGAAACTCTCAGCTACTCCATGTCTCATCTCCTTCTTCACTGGAACTGCATGCTGCACCTGTATAGCATGTCGGCATTGTGGTAGGTCACCCCCAGCATCTCCACATGTGGTAAATCCTTGTTTCAGGTCCCCTGGGTAGCTGAGTCTCATACAATAGGTTCCCTCTCAGGGATGGTGCTGGGTCCTGGCCTCCCAGTCATGGAGCAATTTTGAACCCACCAGTCACAAACAGCCACTATCTCACCAAGTCCCTGGAAGAGTTCAAGGGCTTCGAGGACTGTGGGCCTGTCTTGTGTGACTGTCTGTCTTATGGCCAGGGCTGTCTGGCTTACCTCTTTGAATGAGGGCTGTTTCTGTTCCCTGATAGGCAGCCTCAGCTAGAGATGTGTCCTGCAACCTTGGACCATCTCACAATCTCTTATGTGGCTTCTGTGCTTCTTTGGACCTTCTTTGTTTGGAAAAGAGTCCAGCCCTTCCAATTCTAATTCATTTGTTTTACCATGTCACACAGAGGCTGTGTTTAATCCACAGTTTTAAAGCAGAAGTCTTGATTTTCTTGAAATTGATAAATAAGAATGAGTTTCTTGTGTCCTTCTTGCTAATATTTTCCTGTACAGTTACTCAAAATTCTTTCTGGTGGGTTTTAATCTACTAAACTTTGAATGTGTATTAATCAAATAATCAAATCTGTTCATGATTTTTAAAATCTTATACACAAAAAGTTTTCATTCACCATAAGTTAAAATAGTCTACTACCTTTCTGTACTTTTTTGTTGTTGTTGTTAGGTGCCATCTAGTCAAGTTCGAATCATACCAACCCTATGTCCAGCAGAATGAAATACTCCCTGATTCTGTGCCAGGCACATGATCTTACTTATGTTTAAGCCCCCATCGTTACAGACACTGTGTCAATCCATCTAGTGGAGGGTTTTCCTTTTTTATTGACTTGTCACTCTCCGAAACATTATGTCTTTTTCCAGGGATTGGTTCCTCCTGACTACATGTTCAAAATACATAAGATGCAGTCTAGCCATCCTTGCTTCCAAGAAGCACTCTGGTTGCACTTCTTCTAGGACAGATCTGTTGGTTGTTTTGGCAGTCCATGTTATGCTCAATATTAATCTCCAGAACTATAATTCAAAAGCATTAATTTTTATCCTGTCTCCCTTGTTCAGTGTTCAGCTGTCACATCCATATGATACAACTGAAAATACCATGGCATGAGGCAGATGCAACTTTGTCTTCAAGATGACATCTTTACTTTTCAATACTTTAAAGAGATGTTTTGCCACAGCTTTGCCCATAGCAATGTATCTTTTGATTTCCTGACTGCTGCTTCCACGGGCGTTGATTGTAGAACCAAGTAAAGCAAAATCATGGACAACCTCAATCTTTTCTCCATTTATCATGAAGTTGCATACTGACCCAGCTGTAAATATTTTTGTTTTGTTGATGTTGAGTTGCAATCCATACTGAAGGCTATATTCTTTGATCTTCATCAGTAAATGTTCCAAATCTTCTTAACTTTCAAAAAGCAGAATTGTGTCATCTGTACAAGGTAGTTTATTAATGAGTCTTTGTCCAATCCTGGTGCCACATTCTTCTTCATAAAGTCCAGCTTCTCAGATTATTTGCTCAGCATATAAATTGAAGAGGTATGGTGAAAGTATACAGCACCTTTCTCAACTTTAACACCTTTCTCAACTTTAAACCAGGCAGTGCTTCCTTGTTGTGTTCAAACAACTGCCTCCTGGTTCATGTACAAATTCCCCATGAATACAATTAGGTGTTCTGGTATTCCCATTCTTTGAGATGTTATCCATAATTTGTTATGACTCACCCAGTCAAATGCCTTTGCATAGTCAATGAAACTAGATAGACATCTTTCTGATATTCTCTGCTTTTAGCTGATATCCACCTGACATCAGCAACGAGGTCCCTGTTTCCCTGCCCTCTTCTGAATCTGATTTTCTAGCAGTTCCTGTCTATATACTACTTGATTGATCTTTAGTAAAATTTTGCTTTCATGTGATATTTATGATTTTGTTCAATAGTTTCCACAATCAGTTGAACCCCCTTTTTGGGGAATAGGCACACATATAGATCTCTTTCAGGCAGCTGACTAGGTAACTGTTTTCCAAATTTGTTGGCATAAACATGTTAACACCTCCAGTGCTGCATCCGTTTGTTGAAACATTCCTATGCGTATTCCATCAATTCCTGGAGGCTTGTGTTTCACCAGTTCCTTCAAGGCAACTTCCATGTCTTCCTTCAGTCTCATTGGTTCCTGATCATATACAACCTCTTGAAATGGTTGGTCATCCACCAGTTCTTTTTTGTATAATGTCTCTGTGTGTTCCTTCCATCTTCTTTTAATGTTTCCTGCATCATTTAATATTTTCCTTATAGAATCTTTCACTATTGCCAGTGGAGGCTTGAATTTTTTCTTCAGTTCCTTAAGGTTGCAAAAACAGAGCATGTTCTTCCCCTTTTTTCCAATTTGTGTCTTTAAAATTATTTATCTGTTTAGTACTCAATTATTCTTAATGCTATGAAATATGATATACTAGCTGCATTTTTTCAATTTGAAGACTGTTTTCTCAACAGCATTTGTTAATGAGTATATCTCCTTCCCATTTTGTGATGATTAAATTTCACATTTAGGTTTTAGTCACTGTAATGTTTTCATTTGTTAACTTGATAAATTTTACAATAGTATTGGTTGATTTTAAATATATGTAGATTTTAACATTGCTTAATATCTTTTTGGAAAAGTGCCCTGTCACTTGTTTTTGTCTTTCTCTTTTTTAAGTTTCTTGGCAAATGGAAGAACTTTCTGTAGTTAAGATTTGTCAAGTTTTCATGTGCAATGTCCTGAGTTCCATGCACCAGCATTACATAAGGAAATTGTTAGACTTCACATTAAAGATTTGGTCTGCTTATTTGTTTAACATTTATTTTACTACTTTAAATGTTGTTATTGTTGTTATTTGCCTTGGCGTGAATTCAGACTCATAGGGACCCTATGTACAACAGAATGATACACTCCCTGATTCTGTGCCAGTCACACAAACTTTTCTGTGTTTAAGCCCATTGTTGCAGGCACTGTGCTGGATTGTCTAGTTGAGGGTCTTCCACTTATTCATTGACTCACCACTCTCTCAAATATGATGTCATTCTCCAGGGATTTGTCCCTCCTGACAAGTCCAAAATATGTAACATGCAGTCCAACCATGCTTGCTTCCATGGAGAACTCTGGTTGTACTTCTTCTAGGATGGATCTGCTGGCTCTTGGCACTCCATACTATACTCAGTATTCACCTCCAGCACCATAATTCAAAAGTGTCAATTTTTGTCCTGTCTTTCTTATTCAACATGCAGCTTTCACAAGCACATGATGAAACTGAAAATATCATGGAATGAGTCAGCCACACCTTTGTCTTTAAGTGACAACTTTACTTTTCAACTTTTTGCAGCACCCTTTCCCAATGCAATATGCCTTTTGATTTGTTGACTGCTGCTTCCATGGGTGGTGATTGTAGAACTAAGTAAAACAAAATCTTGGACAACCTCAATCTTTTCTCCATTTATCATGAAGGTGCTAACTGACCCAGCTGCAAGGATATTTTGAGATGCAATCTATACTGAAGGCTGTGTTCTTTGATATTTATCTGTAAATTTTTCAAATCTTCACATTCAGCAAGCAAAGTTGTGTCATCTGCATAATGCAGATTTTTAATGAGACTTCCTCCAATCCTGACCCTGAATTCTTCTTCATAAAACCTAGCTGCTCAGATTATATGCTCAGCATATAGATTGAAGATGTGTGGTGAACAGACACAACCTCATTGCACACCTTTCTTGACTTTAAACCAGGCAGTGTTTCCTTGTTTTCTTCATATGACTATATCTTGGTCCATGTACAGATTCCTCATGAGCACAATTAAGTGCTCTGCTGTTCCCATTCTTCCCAATGTTATCCATAATTTTTTGTGATGTCACTCAGATGCCTTTGCATAGTCAATAAAACTTAGATAGACATCATTCTGGTATTATCTGCTTAATATATATAACAAACTTTCTATGTGTGCACATTTATATGCATGTACATATGTGTGTACTTCTTCATTATTGAGAAAATTAATATCCCGGTGATATTTATTTGTCCTAGTAGGGTTATTTCTTCATTTTATTTGTATATATTACCTAAAATATATCTCTAACTTTAGTTTGTAGATGTTATAAATGCTGTTTATCAGTTTCCATATTTACTGTGTTTGCGTTCCCCTTAGGAAGAATTTCTTAGCCAGGCACTGTGGGGCATGCCTGTTAATCCCAGTGACTCTGGAGGCTGAAGCAGGAGGATCACAATTTTGAGAACCACAACAGCCTGCACAGCTTAGGAAGAACTTTCCTCAAAATAAAAGAATTATAAAGGGTCATGGAGGGCATCTTAGTGGTAGGATACTTGCCTAGCATTTGGGATATGGGATATTATGGGTTCAACCCCACAGGGAAAAAAAGGAAGAAAAAGAATTTCTTGCTTTTCCTGATCTTTTTTTCCTGATCTTTTTCATTATCCTTCAAACTTTTCCATTCTTCATGGATTCATTTTTTAAGTGATTCCTTATTGTCAAAATAATATAAAAACATCAAAATTCCTATTATTTTCGCAACTGATTTCCTCTTGGCCTTTTGTATATCCTTGTTTTAACCCAGACTTATTGCCTTCTAGGCTACACCCAATTATTATTTTCATCTCTCCCTGAACTCCTTATGGGGTAAAATTATTGGAACAATTTTTTGACCACAGAATAGATTTTATGCTTTTTTAGTTTACTCATTTTATTGATGAAATCTTCAAATACATCCTGAGAAAATTTTTAGGTAGGGAATATTGGTGAGTTCTTCCACACCTGAAAGAACTCATAATTAATAAGTGTTTGGCATTAAGCATTATTCTACTTTTGCTTAGTGTCAGTGTTTCTAGTTAAAGACCAACATGCACGTGGCATGTCATATTTTTTTCCTCCCCAGAAACTTGAAGAATTTATATTTATCCATTCATTCTCTAATTAGTAGCTATGTGCTATTATTCATGTTATGTATCAAGATAGAGGATTCAGAAAAATAGACAAAATCCATGCTCTCAGTTTATCATAGAGCTGAGAAAAAGAAAGGACTAACAATTTTCTAATAATTAGGCCCAGGAATATATCTTTTAATATTCATTGTGTTGGGCATTCAGGAAGCTCTTTCAGTTCAAAATAGTGCAACCTTAAGCAATAGAACTTCCTTTATATAAATTTTTAATTATTTAATTCACAGTTTCCCTCAAAATTGTCTCTTTCATGGTTAGATTTTCTATATTAATTCTTTGTTACTTATGCCTTTTATCCACCATTTTTAATAAATTTTTACTCATAGATGGCATCAGTGTCCTTATCACATTTTTGTTTGTTCTGTTTTAAAATTTGAATAAGTTTATTAACTTTTACACATAAACTTTTTGGTTTTCTTCTGTTTTGAATATTGTCATTACATCTAAAATAGACTATTGTCTGACTATTAATTCATCATAGTATTGATTTAACTTTTTATCTGTCTGATTGTCTGTTCTAATCCCACTGAGGTTACTAATTGAAGTTTCCTTGTGGTATATGGCCTTTTTTTCATTGTAATTACCTTTCACCACTTTTGTATGTTGTTTATTTTAGCTTGGTCTCTGATTTTTCTTAGATGACTTGAGAAACAGTGTTGAAACTTTAAAATGAAGTATAAATCCATCAGGAGTACTATGTGCAATCTGGATTTATTGACTCGTTAAATTTAGCTCAAGGGTACAGGGACAGACTGCTAGTTTCAACACAGAACCAAAGGACCACTAAGCTTATGAATATGAGGATCTTTTCTGTAGAGTACAGATAAACAGAAAGCTATTCTAACTCTGCCAAGGAACTTTCTTATCTTTATTTATTTACTAATTTAGGAACATTTTTTTCCAGTTTTTGCTTGAGAATTTGGAAGTTTTATTGCTGCCTGGCATCATGTGTACAGCAGTATGTGTGTTGATGGTTAGAGTGAGCACACTGCTGATCCAAATGAAATTTCAAATTAATATCAGTCTTTTCTGCTTCATATTTCAATCCTCCTTTCTGTTAGACCTAGTATTTTCAGGCCGAACTTCTTTTTCAGGATTCCTGAAGCACTGCTTTCTTCCATTTGATTATTATAACCTATTTTCCTGGGATGCCTAAAAGCTTGATTCATAGACATCGTATCTCTTTCATTCTCTTTGTAATTTCTGCTATTTGTTAAAATGTCTTTTTAATTGACAGCTTTGGACCTGTTTTCCTCATTATTGTGGATACATTTCTTTCCAAGTTGTTTTGCCAACTGTTAAATGGGAGACTGTACAAGGAGATGAATGATGCAGAAATATTGGTCACTGGAATTAGATGTTGGGGACATATGGCTTTTGCTGTTGTTTCCACCATTTTTTATACAATTTTTAAGTATAGAAGGTATCCATGTCCTAAACATACTGCTTATAAAAAGTATAATTTATGGCAATGACATCTCAGGCTGTGAATTAGAGTCAAAGAGAAGGAAAGAGAAAAAACATTTATTAATGATTATTTATTAGATATTAGTGAAAGGGTTTCACATAATGTGCATAATAACCCTGTGTTATCACATATAATTGTTACCAGCCAGTTTTTCTAAAGGATACTTCTAAATATGACACCTTCCTAATGTGCGCTGTGGCATATGTAAAATTTCAAGATACAGATGGCTAAGGGTAACTGTCTGGAAAGTCTGCAACTGCATCTAATCCATGGGTGTTTACTATTGGCCTTTACCTTAATCTTTCCTCCCCTACCTCCCTCTCTCTCTCTCTGTCTGTCTGTCTGTCTGTCTCTCTCTCTCTCTCTCTCTCTCTCTCTCTCTCTCTTTTCCATACTTCCTGCCCACACTTAAAATTATATTAAAATATTTTTCTTAATAGACTCTAACTTTGTCTCATAAAATAAATGAACAAAATTTCAAGTCCTTTCACATCATATAATTATGTGTGTATACCTTTATCCCAAAGGGCTATAGGGTCTTAAAAGAAAAGATTTATGTCTGATTAATGTCATCAGGGGGCTGGGGCTTAGCTCAGTTGGTAGAGGGCTTGTTTTGCATGCTCAGAGGGGCTGGATTCAATCTCCAACACTGCAAAAATGGGAAAGGATTTGGCAACCTACTCCTGAAACAATCCCAAAAGAACAATCAGCCACTGAAAACCTTATGAATAGGAGAGAAGCTCTGACACAGTGTCAGACATGGCACAGTGTCAAGGAGTGTTTCATTCTGTTGTACATAGGGTTGCTATGAGTCAGACCTGACTCTAGGGCACCTAACAACAACAACAAATGTGAGATACAAAGTATATTCAACAATTCATTAACAAGAATAATTTAAAAAAATGAAACAATATATAATAAAGGAAAACATAGACAATAAAATGACATAAATGTATATTTAATGTTCCTCCTAATTTTAACATATTCCTCTGGAGAAAAGAATATAGTGTCAACTCTGAGAACATTTTAGAAAAGTCAGTGATACTGCCAAAGTGCTATAAGAAATAAGAAGATTTCTTGTTTCTAAAATGCTAGATCGAGACCAGGGCTATGCAGAAAAAGAAAGGTAATTTCAAGCCCTCCTTAACTAACACTTCAAATATAAGGACTGGCTGGCTATACATGTGTGTGTGTGTGTGTGTGTGTGTGTGTGTGTGTGTGTGTGCTCCACCTGTCTGTCAGCTTGTTATGCTCTGAGGGCTTGCATATTGCTGTGATGCTAAAGCTATGCTGCCAGTATTTCAGATACCAACAGGGCCACCCATCTGGACGGGTTTCAACTGTTTCAACTGAGCTTCCAGACTAAGACTAGGGAGAAGGACCCCACACCACTCTCACAAAACAATTGTTGTTGTTGTTGTTAGGTGCCGTAGAGTCGGTATCCGATTCATAGCGACCCTCTGTACAACAGGGGAAACACTATTGTCAGTGCTTCTCTGCCATTCATAGGGTTTTCAATGGCAGATTGATTTTTGGGAGGGGTTGCCAGGTCCTTCTCCCAAGCCTACAGCTTCTGGTATTCCCACGAGGTCTCCCATCCAGGTACTAACCAGGCCTGACCCTGCTTAGCTTCCGAGATCTGACAGGATCAGATGCCGCAGGGCTACAGCTGCAGGCTGCCAAAACAATTAGCCATTGAAAACCCTATGAACAGCAGAGAAGCACTGTTAGATATTGTGCTGGAAACTGAGCCCTCTAGACTGGAAGGCATTGAAGAAACAACTAGGGAAGGGTTGTCTCCTCAAAGTATAGTCAACCTTAATGATGAGAATGGAGTAAATCCCCTGGGACCTTCTTTTGCTGACGTGCCAAGACTCAAAATAAGAAGAAACATGGTGGCTGCAACGTTGGGCTCAAACATAAAAGGATTGTGTGTATGACACAGTGCTGGAGAGAGTGTTTCATTCTATAGCAAGCAGTGTTGCTCTGAGTCAGATCTGACTTGACATCACCCAACAAAAACAACATATGTAGGGAGAGTAGACCTGGCAATCCACTCCTGAAACAATACACCATTGGAAATTTCTATGAATAGCAGAGAAGCACTGACAATAGTGTAGGGCATGCCACACTGTCAGAGAATGTTTTGTTCTGTTGTACATGGGGTCACTATGAGTGAGACCTGACTCCAAGCCACCAAACAACAGGTATATATATATTTACTTTATATTTTTCCATAAACAGTTAGCAAGTTAATGTGATACTCTAGTATCGTTCCAGTGATGGATGTGGCAATTTGTAAGGCAATCCCAAATCAATCAACCGTTGAAAACCATTTAAGGGTCTCTATGAGTTGAACCTAACTCAGTGACACTTAACAACTGTTATTGATATATAATGACAGTATCACATTGTATCTAATAATATCAGAATTAGCTATGAATATACATGTGAGAGCATTGATACTGAATAGAAAAAAGATTATTTTGTACTTTAATGGAATTCATATTTGGTTTCCAGTCTTGAGCAATAAACATTGCCTAAATTTCCATGAAAGTATTGAACCATTCAGCATCACATATGAAATTGGAACATTAATCTTTTCCTAAATTTGTTGTGAAGATTAACTAAACGTTTGTACAGCACTTAAAATATATACACAATTAATGACAACCAAAATCTTTTAGTTGCTTTATTCTTAGTTTTTCCATCTAAAGTTAATTTTTGCTTTTCCTTAGTCCTTAGCCTAAAATTAATATTCATTAATAACATGGAACATTTTTACATTTTATTGATCCTTCAGTCTAAAATATTCATTAATAGTGTGGAACTCTCAGTGATCACACCACAAGAAGATGAACTGCATATATGTTAAAAGACAAGAGTCCTTGATCTTATTCTCAAAGTATTTTTCTTCTATTCTATTGACAGACACTCTAAAGGTTTTTCATCAAAGTTTTTCTACTTTTTCTGGTTTACTTCCATATACTTTTTCTTCTCTACAAGAAGGATCCTTGAGGAGCTTGAAGCCCACAGCATGTGCTCAGTATCACAGATGTTGAGGTACTTAAGCATCATACAGAGTGCCTTAGAAATGGTAAATATATTTTATTTTACCAGGCCACCTTTGAATGACTGTTGGTGACCACACAAATAGCTCAGCTGAGAATGAGATAATGCTCTAAAACCTGCAGGAAGAAAGCAGCATTAACCACAGCATGGAAGAGAGGAGTCACATGACTAGGTCCTTGACACTCCCAATTGGGTCTTAAGACTGGTAAATCTGCTGAAAAACAGCGGTGAGCCCAAGAACAGGAAGTGACTTCACTGAGAGTTAGGAAGTAGAATGAGAAGAGGATTTAAATCCTCTGAATATGATATCTGGGGGAGTCAAATGGTGGAAGAATGAGATAAGATGAAATGGAGTTAAGGTGGGAATATTTTGGGAATGATTTCATGCATCTTTCCACTCCTCTTGAGTCATTCTTCAGCAGTGTTAAGTGCTAACAGCCAGCTGTAATCATTTTCAAAGGAAACCAGAGTTGGATGATAGTTAAAGCAGTAAAAACAGATTTTAGGCAGAGAATGTTTCAATAGAGGGAAGAGAGGGAGAGAGAGATACATAACTGAATTTAACTCAGTATAGACAGACCAGTGACAAGTTGGGATGGAGCAGGTGCAGGTGGTGAGAGCTGGCAGATGGAACATTATGAAAGGAAACAACCAGGGTAGAGGCAATGTTGGCTAAACCTACTTGACATGATTCTTGCAGAAGGTAGAACTGAGTGATGTAGAAGAAAGTGGGAAAAGAGGAATTTGATAAAGTATGTGGGGGTGATCAGATATTGAGAGGGAGAGATTCTTGCTGAACTGACTAAGCAGGATTCTCATTAATTCTGGGCAATGAAAACACAAATAACGAAACCCAAAGGTCAAGGTCTAGTAGAGAAAATGGCTCAGAGGAGCCAAATAAAGTTTAGATATAGGAAAAGACTTTTATGAGCATAGTGTAACTTAATAGGCTGAGACAAAGTTATGTTAGCTCAGAGTTTTCTTGTTCTTAAGTTACACTTACAAAATGAAAATCTTTAGTTCCATTAAGAAAATTCTAGGTTAAAGTCATAGTGAAGCTCATAGTCATAGGTGGTATATTTTTTTTCCTTGTCTATAACCTTAGGTTTACTTTGAGTAAATGGTATTTACTTAAGGTTTAGATTGTTTAATAGAATGTAGGAATTAGGGAGGTTTCTGATGAGGAGGATGGGGAGTAATTTGCCACTGAGATCAAGACACAAAACAGACAGTAAAGGAGATATTCTTTTCTTTTTTTAATCTTAAGAAAGAGACTTATCTTAATTATACAGGCTGTCTTTGGCCTGGAACTTGAGATTCTGGTGCCTGGCCTCCCAAATAGCTCAGATTACATAAGTAGGCTACTGCACCCTGCAGGATTGTTGTTTTTAAGTGTCATGGAGTCCAATCCAAGTCATAGTGAACCTATGTGCAACAGAACAAAACACTCCCAGGCACTGTACCAGGCACACGATCTTTTCAATATTTAAGTTTATAGTTGCAGTCACTGTGTCAATCCATCTAATTGAGAGTCTTCCTTTTATTCATTGACATGCCACTCTCCCAAGCATGATATCTTTCTTCAGGGATTGGTTCTTCTTGCCAACATTTCCAAAATATATAAGACACAGTGTAGCCATCCTTGCTTCCAAGGAGCACTCTGGTTGCAAGTCTTCTAGAATGGATCTGCTGATTCTTCTTGCAGTCCATGGTATATTCAATAAGCAGGAGTAGCTCTTATTAAAGACAGATTTTAACACCATTGTTGTCATAATCTTTGCCTATTTATGTTCCTCTGGGTACAGAAAACATAAAGTGTGATTAAAAGATACAGTGAATGTTTAAATAAATAAAATTGTTGCAGCAAAAGACCCATGGCCATTAATCACCCCTCAGAATAACCCCCTGACTTTGAAGATATTTATCCTATTGCTCTTGCCACATTCTGAAACAGTTCTGGAAGTCCTCTTTAGTCTCTTTGTCTCATCCAGTCATGACAATGGTCCATGATACACATGGCTCTGATATGGCAATTTCTGTTGAATGGAGCATCATCATCTACCTTATTCACCAGATCTGGTTCTGACTCTTCTGCAAAGTCTAAATGACCATGAAAAGTAAATGTTTTGAATCTGTTCAAGGTATCCAGGCGGCCAAGAAAGTACAACTAAAGGTACTCAGGAAAGAGGACATCCAGAACTGCTTCAGAAAGTGGCAAGAATAATGGGATAAGTGTGTTTGAAGCCAGAGGGAGTATTCTGAGAGGAATTAATAGGAAAATGTACTTTATTATAATACTTTTTTTGTAAAAAATTTAAACATTCACTCTATCTTTGATTATACTGAGCACATTTAGCTGGGGACCATGATGCATACCTGTAATCCCAGCAACTGAAGTAGGATGATTGCAGGATCAAGGCCAGAAGCAGCCTTTTTAAATTAGGGAGACCTTGTCTCCAAAACAATCAAACAAAACAAAAACAAAAACAAAAAACAAACAAACAAACAAAAAAGAAAAAGATAAATGAAAAAAAAAATGTTCAGAATATTGGGATGTTGGGATTCAGATCAGTGATAGAATGTTTGCCTAGCATTAGGAAGGCCCTAAATTTAACTGCCTAGTACTGCAAAATAAATGAATGAATAAAGATTTAAAAATGTAAATGAATATTTCATGTCCAACTTACTAATACGAATATGTCTTTGTGTTGGCATCAAGACACAATACCTTAAACTTAACTCCCCTCAAATAATAGCAAATAAATCCAATAAACCAAAAATGGTGGGAAAAATTAGTAGTTTCCAAATAATTTGTTATTTTTATGTAAAAGTCAGTTTATTGAAGTAATTAATTTCATCATCTATGAATTATCACCAGAATAAATCATATATTTGTATTTTTATTGATTTTTTGATGGCCAAGGGATGTGCAGCTTTTATATTTCATTTTTATGATTTTTAAAAACTACATATATGTAGTAAGCAGATTAAAAATCAAATGTAATTTATTGACAGAGCATTTTTTGCTTATACTT